>OX031016.1:15001645-15270212 GCA_943736025.1 Tenthredo mesomela | reverse complement strand
GATATCCCTGATATCCCTGATATCCCTGATATCCCTGATATCCCTGATATCCCTGATATCCCTGATATCCCTGATATCCCTGATATCCCTGATATCCCTGATATCCCTGATATCCCTGATATCCCCGATATCCCTGATATCCCCGATATCCCTGATATCCCCGATATACCTGATATCCCTGATATCCCTGATATCCTGGATATCCCTGATATCCCTGATATCCCTGATATCCCTGATATCCCTGATATCCCTGATATCCCTGATATCCCTGATATCCCTGATATCCCTGATATCCCTGATATTCCTGATATCCTGGATATCCCTGATATCCTGGATATCCCTGATATCCCTGATATCCCTGATATCCCTGATATCCCTGATATCCCTGATATCCCTGATATCCCTGATATCCCTGATATCCCTGATATCCCTGATATTCCTGATATCCTGGATATCCCTGATATCCTGGATATCCCTGATATCCCTGATATCCCTGATATCCCTGATATCCCTGATATCCCTGATATCCCTGATATCCCTGATATCCCTGATATCCCTGATATCCCTGATATCCCTGATATCCCTGATATCCTGGATATCCCTGATATCCCTGATATCCCTGATATCCCTAATATCCCTGATATCCGTGATATCCCTGATATCCCTGATATCCCTGATATCCCTGATATCCCCGATATCCCTGATATCCTCGATATCCCTGATATCCCCGATATCCCTGATATCCTCGATATCCCTGATATCCTCGATATCCCTGATATCCTCGATATCCTCGATATCTCTGATATCCCTATTATCCCTGATATCCCTGATATCCCTGATATCCCTGATATCCCTGATATCCCTGATATCCCTGATATCCCTGATATCCCTGATATCCTGGATATCCCTGATATCCCTGATATCCCTGATATCCCTGATATCCCTGATATCCCTGATATCCCTGATATCCCTGATATCCCTGATATCCCTGATATCCCTGATATCCCTGATATCCCTGATATCCCTGATATCCCTGATATCCCTGATATCCCTGATATCCCGGATATCCCTGATATCCCTGATATCCCTGATATCCCTGATATCCCTGATATCCCTGATATCCCTGATATCCCTGATATCCCTGATATCCCTGATATCCCTGATATCCCTGATATCCCTGATATCCTGGATATCCCTGATATCCTGGATATCCCTGATATCCTGGATATCCCTGATATCCCTGATATCCCTGATATCCCTGATAATCCTGATATCCCTGATATCCCTGATATCCCTGATATCCCTGATATCCCTGATATCCTTGATATCCCTGATATTCCTGATATCCCTGATATCCCTGATATCCCTGATATTCCTGATATCCCTGATATTCCTGATATCCCTGATAACCCTGATATCCCTGATATCCCTGATATCCCTGATATCCCTGATATCCCTGATATCCCTGATATCCCTGATATCCCTGATATCCCTGATATCCCTGATATCCCTGATATCCTTGATATCCCTGATATTCCTGATATCCCTGATATCCCTGATATCCCTGATATCCCTGATATCCCTGATATTCCTGATATCCCTGATATCCCTGATATCCCTGATAACCCTGATATCCCTGATATCCCTGATATCCCTGATATCCCTGATATCCCTGATATCCCTGATATTCCTGATATCCCTGATATCCCTGATATCCCTGATAACCCTGATATCCCTGATATCCCTGATATCCCTGATATCCCTGATATCCCTGATATCCCTGATATCCCTGATATCCCTGATATCCCTGATATCCCTGATGGTTATGATATCCCTTGATGGTTATGATGATATCCCTGATATCCCTGATATCCCTGATATCCCTGATATTCCTGATATCCCTGATATCCCTGATATCCCTGATATCCCTGATATCCCTGATATCCCTGATATCCCTGATATCCCTGATATCCCTGATATTTCTGATATCCCTGATATCCCTGATATCCCTGATATCCCTGATATCCCTGATATCCCTGATATCCCTGATATCCTTGATATCTCTGATATCCCTGATATCCCTGATATCCCTGATATCCCTGATATCCCTGATATCCCTGATATCCCTGATATTCCTGATATCCCTGATATCCCTGATATCCCTGATATCCCTGATATCCCTGATATCCCTGATATCCCTGATATCCCTGATATCCCTGATATCCCTGATATCCCTGATATCCCTGATATCCCTGATATCCCTGATATCCCTGATATCCCTGATATCCCTGATATCCCTGATATCCCTGATATCCCTGATATCCCTGATATCCCTGATATCCCTGATATCCCTGATATCCCTGATATCCCTGATATCCCTGATATCCCTGATATCCCTGATATCCCTGATATCCCTGATATCCCTGATATCCCTGATATCCCTGATATCCCTGATATCCCTGATATCCTTGATATCTCTGATCCCTGATATGCCTGATATCCCTGATATCCCTGATATCCCTGATATCCCTGATATCCCTGATATCCCTGATATCCCTGATATCCCTGAAATCCCTGATATCCCTGATATCCCTGATATCCCTGATATCCCTGATATCCCTGATATCCCTGATATCCCTGATATCCCTGATATCCCTGATATCCCTGATATCCCTGATATCCCTGATATCCCTGATATCCCTGATATCCCTGATATCCCTGATATCCTGGATATCCCTGATATCCTGGATATCCCTGATATCCTGGATATCCCTGATATCCTGGATATCCCTGATATTCCTGATATCCCTGATATCCCTGATATCCCTGATATCCCTGATATCCCTGATATCCCTGATATCCCTGATATCCCTGATATCCTTGATATCCCTGATATCCTTGATATCCCTGATATTCCTGATATCCCTGATATCCCTGATATCCCTGATATCCCTGATATCCCTGATATCCTGGATATCCCTGATATCCCTGATATCCCTGATATCCCTGATATCCCTGATATCCCTGATATCCCTGATATCCCTGATATCCCTGATATCCTGGATATCCCTGATATCCCTGATATCCCCGATATCCTGGATATCCCTGATATCCCTGATATCCCTGATATCCCTGATATCCTTGATATCCCTGATATCCCCGATATCCTGGATATCCCTGATATCCCTGATATCCCTGATATCCCTGATATCCCTGATATCCCTGATATCCTGGATATCCCTGATATCCCTGATATCCCTGATATCCCTGATATCCCTGATATCCCTGATATCCCTGATATCCTTGATATCCCTGATATCCCTGATATCCCTGATATCCCTGATATCCCTGATATCCCTGATATCCCTGATATCTCTGATATCCCTGATATCCCTGATATCCCTGATATCCCTGATATCCCTGATATCCCTGATATCCCTGATATCCTGGATATCTCTGATATCCTCGATATCCCTGATATCCTCGATATCCCTGATATCCTCGATATCCCTGATATCCTTGATATCCCTGATATCCTTGATATCCCTGATATCCTTGATATCCCTGATATCCTTGATATCCCTGATATCCTTGATATCCCTGATATCCTTGATATCTCTGATATCCTTGATATCCCTGATATCCTTGATATCCCTGATATCCTTGATATCCCTGATATCCTTGATATCCCTGATATCAAGGATATCCCTGATATCCTTGATATCCCTGATATCCCTGATATCCTTGATATCCTGGATATCCTTTATATCCTTGATATCCTTGATATCCTTGATATTCTTGATATCCTTGATATTCTTGATATCCTTGATATCCTTGATGGTTATGATATCCCTTGATGGTTATTATGATGATATCCCTTGATGGTTATGATGGTAATGATGATAGTGATGATGATGATGATGATAATGTTGATGATGATGATGATGATGAAGATGATGATAATGGTCGCGGTGGTGGTTTCGGTGACGGTGACGGTGACGGTGACGCCGAAGGTGACGGTGACGGTGACGGTGACGGTGACGGTGACGGTGACGGTGACAGTGGCGGTGGCGGTGGCGGTGGCGGTGGCGGTGGCGGTGGCGGTGGCGGTGGCGGTGGCGGTGGCGGTGGCGGTGGCGGTGGCGGTGGCGGTGGCGGTGGCGGTGGCGGTGGCGGTGGCGGTGGCGGTGGCGGTGGCGGTGGCGGTGGCGGTGGCGGTGGCGGTGGCGGTGGCGGTGGCGGTGGCGGTGGCGGTGGCGGTGGCGGTGACGGTGACGGTGACGGTGACGGTGACGGTGACGGTGACGATGACGATCATAAGATATCCTTGGATATCCTTAATATCATTGATATTATATCCCTGATATCCCTGATATCCCTGATATCCTTGATATCCCTGATATCCTTGATATCCCTGATATCCCTGATATCCTTGATATCCCTGATATCCTCGATTTCCCTGATATCCTTGATATCCCTGATATCCCTGATATCCTTGATATCCTGGATATCCTTTATATCCTTGATATCCTTTATATCCTTGATATCCTTGATATCCTTGATATTCTTGATATCCTTGATATTCTTGATATCCTTGATATCCTTGATGGTTATGATATCCCTTGATGGTTATGATGATATCCCTTGATGGTTATGATGGTAATGATGATAGTGATGATGATGATGATGATAATGGTGATGATGATGATGATGATGATGATGATGATGATGATAATGGTTGCGGTGGTGGTTTCGGTGACGGTGACGGTGACGGTGACGCCGACGGTGACGGTGACGGTGACGGTGACGGTGACGGTGACGGTGACGGTGACGGTGACGGTGACGGTGACGTCGGCGGTGGCGGTGGCGGTGGCGGTGGCGGTGGCGGTGGCGGTGGCGGTGGCGGTGGCGGTGGCGGTGGCGGTGGCGGTGACGGTGACGGTGACGGTGACGCTGACGGTAACGGTGACGGTGACGGTGACGGTGACGGTTACGGTGACGGTGACGATGACGATCATAAGATATCCTTGGATATCCTTAATATCAATGATATTATATCCCTGATATCCCTGATATCCCTGATATCCTTGATATCCCTGATATCCCTGATATCCCTGATATCCCTGATATCCCTGATATCCCTGATATCCCTGATATCCCTGATATCCCTGATATCCCTGATATCCCTGATATCCCTGATATCCCTGATATCCCTGATATCCCTGATATCCCTGATATCCCTGATATCCCTGATATCCCTGATATCCTGGATATCCCTGATATCCCTGATATCCCTGATATCCCTGATATCCCTGATATCCCTGATATCCCTGATATCCTGGATATCCCTGATATCCCTGATATCCCTGATATCCCTGATATCCCTGATATCCCTGATATCCCTGATATCCCTGATATCCCTGATATCCCTGATACCCTGGATATCCCTGATATCCTGGATATCCCTGATATCCTTGATATCCCTGATATTTTTGATATCCCTGATATCCTTGATATCGCTGATATCCTTGATATCCCTGATATCCCTGATATCCCTGATATCCCTGATATCCCTGATATCCCTGATATCCCTGATATCCCTGATATCCCTGATATCCCTGATATCCCTGATATCTCTGATATCCCTGATATCCCTGATATCCCTGATATCCTGGATATCCCTGATATCCCTGATATCCCTGATATCCCTGATATCCCTGATATCCCCGATATCCCCGATATCCCCGATATCCCTGATATCCCCGATATCCCTGATATCCCTGATATCCCTGATATCCCTGATATCCCTGATATCCTGGATATCCCTGATATCCCTGATATCCCTGATATCCCTGATATCCCTGATATCCCTGATATCCTGGATATCCCTGATATCCCTGATATCCCTGATATCCCTGATATCCCTGATATCCCTGATATCCCTGATATCCCTGATATCCCTGATATCCCTGATATCCCTGATATCCCTGATATCCCTGATATTCCTGATATCCTGGATATCCCTGATATCCCTGATATCCCTGATATCCCTGATATCCCTGATATCCCTGATATCCCTGATATCCCTGATATCCCTGATATCCCTGATATCCCTGATATCCCTGATATCCCTGATATCCCTGATATCCCTGATATCCCTGATATCCCTGATATCCCTGATATCCCTGATATCCCTGATATCCCTGATATCCCTGATATCCCTGATATCCCTGATATCCCTGATATCCCTGATATCCCTGATATCCCTGATATCCCTGATATCCCTGATATCCCTGATATCCCTGATATCCCTGATATCCCTGATATCCCTGATATCCCTGATATCCCTGATATCCCTGATATCCCCGATATCCCTGATATCCCCGATATCCCTGATATCCCTGATATCCCTGATATCCTGGATATCCCTGATATCCCTGATATCCCTGATATCCCTGATATCCCTGATATCCCTGATATCCCTGATATCCCTGATATCCCTGATATTCCTGATATCCCGGATATCCCTGATATCCCGGATATCCCTGATATCCCTGATATCCCTGATATCCCTGATATCCCTGATATCCCTGATATCCCTGATATCCCTGATATCCCTGATATCCCTGATATCCCTGATATCCCTGATATCCCTGATATCCCTGATATCCCTGATATCCCTGATATCCCTGATATCCCTGATATCCCTGATATCCCTGATATCCCTGATATCCCTGATATCCCTGATATCCCTGATATCCCTGATATCCCTGATATCCCTGATATCCCTGATATCCCTGATATCCCTGATATCCCTGATATCCCTGATATCCCTGATATCCCTGATATCCCCGATATCCCTGATATCCCCGATATCCCTGATATCCCTGATATCCCTGATATCCTGGATATCCCTGATATCCCTGATATCCCTGATATCCCTGATATCCCTGATATCCCTGATATCCCTGATATCCCTGATATCCCTGATATCCCTGATATCCCTGATATCCCTGATATTCCTGATATCCTGGATATCCCTGATATCCCTGATATCCCTGATATCCCTGATATCCCTGATATCCCTGATATCCCTGATATCCCTGATATCCCTGATATCCCTGATATCCCTGATATTCCTGATATCCTGGATATCCCTGATATCCTGGATATCCCTGATATCCCTGATATCCCTGATATCCCTGATATCCCTGATATCCCTGATATCCCTGATATCCCTGATATCCCTGATATCCCTGATATCCCTGATATCCCTGATATCCCTGATATCCTGGATATCCCTGATATCCCTGATATCCCTGATATCCCTAATATCCCTGATATCCGTGATATCCCTGATATCCCTGATATCCCTGATATCCCTGATATCCCCGATATCCCTGATATCCTCGATATCCCTGATATCCCCGATATCCCTGATATCCTCGATATCCCTGATATCCTCGATATCCCTGATATCCTCGATATCCTCGATATCTCTGATATCCCTATTATCCCTGATATCCCTGATATCCCTGATATCCCTGATATCCCTGATATCCCTGATATCCTGGATATCCCTGATATCCCTGATATCCCTGATATCCCTGATATCCCTGATATCCCTGATATCCCTGATATCCCTGATATCCCTGATATCCCTGATATCCCTGATATCCCTGATATCCCTGATATCCCTGATATCCCTGATATCCCTGATATCCCTGATATCCCTGATATCCCGGATATCCCTGATATCCCTGATATCCCTGATATCCCTGATATCCCTGATATCCCTGATATCCCTGATATCCCTGATATCCCTGATATCCCTGATATCCCTGATATCCCTGATATCCCTGATATCCCTGATATCCCTGATATCCTTGATATCCCTGATATTCCTGATATCCCTGATATCCCTGATATCCCTGATATCCCTGATATCCCTGATATTCCTGATATCCCTGATATCCCTGATATCCCTGATAACCCTGATATCCCTGATATCCCTGATATCCCTGATATCCCTGATATCCCTGATATCCCTGATATCCCTGATGGTTATGATATCCCTTGATGGTTATGATGATATCCCTTGATGGTTATGATGGTAATGATGATAGTGATAATGATGATGATGATAATGGTGATGATGATGATGATGATGATGATGATGATAATGGTTGCGGTGGTGGTTTCGGTGACGGTGACGGTGACGGTGACGCCGACGGTGACGGTGACGGTGACGGTGACGGTGACGGTGACGTCGGCGGTGGCGGTGGCGGTGGCGGTGGCGGTAGCGGTGGCGGTGGCGGTGGCGGTGGCGGTGGCGGTGGCGGTGACGGTGACGGTGACGGTGACGCTGACGGTAACGGTGACGGTGACGGTGACGGTGACGGTTACGGTGACGGTGACGATGACGATCATAAGATATCCTTGGATATCCTTAATATCAATGATATTATATCCCTGATATCCCTGATATCCCTGATATCCTTGATATCCCTGATATCCCTGATATCCCTGATATCCCTGATATCCCTGATATCCCTGATATCCCTGATATCCCTGATATCCTTGATATCCCTGATATCCCTGATATCCCTGATATCCCTGATATCCCTGATATCCCTGATATCCCTGATATCCCTGATATCCCTGATATCCCTGATATCCCTGATATCCCTGATATTCCTAATATCCCTGATATCCCTGATATCCCTGATATCCCTGATATCCCTGATATCCCTGATATCCCTGATATCCCTGATATCCCTGATATCCCTGATATCCCTGATATCCCTGATATCCCTGATATCCCTGATATCCCTGATATCCCTGATATCCCTGATATCCCTGATATCCCTGATATCCCTGATATCCCTGATATCCCTGATATCCCTGATATCCCTGATATCCCTGATATCCCTGATATCCCTGATATCCCTGATATCCCTGATACCCTGGATATCCCTGATATCCTGGATATCCCTGATATCCTTGATATCCCTGATATTTTTGATATCCCTGATATCCTTGATATCCCTGATATCCTTGATATCCCTGATATCCTTGATATCCCTGATATCCTTGATATCCCTGATATCCTTGATATCCCTGATATCCTTGATATCCCTGATATCCTTGATATCCCTGATATCCTTGATATCCCTGATATCCTTGATATCCCTGATATTCTTGATATCCCTGATATCCTTGATATCCCTGATATCCTTGATATCCCTGATATCCTTGATATCCCTGATATCCTTGATATCCCTGATATCCTTGATATCCCTGATATCCTTGATATCCTTGATATCCTTTATATCCTTGATATCCTTGATATCCTTGATATTCTTGATATCCTTGATATTCTTGATATCCTTGATATCCTTGATGGTTATGATATCCCTTGATGGTTATGATGATATCCCTTGATGGTTATGATGGTAATGATGATAGTGATGATGATGATGATGATAATGGTGATGATGATGATGATGATGATGATGATGATGATGATAATGGTTGCGGTGGTGGTTTCGGTGACGGTGACGGTGACGGTGACGCCGACGGTGACGGTGACGGTGACGGTGACGGTGACGGTGACGGTGACGGTGACGGTGACGGTGACGGTGACGTCGGCGGTGGCGGTGGCGGTGGCGGTGGCGGTGGCGGTGGCGGTGGCGGTGGCGGTGGCGGTGGCGGTGGCGGTGGCGGTGGCGGTGACGGTGACGGTGACGGTGACGCTGACGGTAACGGTGACGGTGACGGTGACGGTGACGGTTACGGTGACGGTGACGATGACGATCATAAGATATCCTTGGATATCCTTAATATCAATGATATTATATCCCTGATATCCCTGATATCCCTGATATCCTTGATATCCCTGATATCCCTGATATCCCTGATATCCCTGATATCCCTGATATCCCTGATATCCCTGATATCCCTGATATCCCTGATATCCCTGATATCCCTGATATCCCTGATATCCCTGATATCCCTGATATCCCTGATATCCCTGATATCCCTGATATCCCTGATATCCCTGATATCCTGGATATCCCTGATATCCCTGATATCCCTGATATCCCTGATATCCCTGATATCCCTGATATCCCTGATATCCTGGATATCCCTGATATCCCTGATATCCCTGATATCCCTGATATCCCTGATATCCCTGATATCCCTGATATCCCTGATATCCCTGATATCCCTGATACCCTGGATATCCCTGATATCCTGGATATCCCTGATATCCTTGATATCCCTGATATTTTTGATATCCCTGATATCCTTGATATCGCTGATATCCTTGATATCCCTGATATCCCTGATATCCCTGATATCCCTGATATCCCTGATATCCCTGATATCCCTGATATCCCTGATATCCCTGATATCCCTGATATCCCTGATATCTCTGATATCCCTGATATCCCTGATATCCCTGATATCCTGGATATCCCTGATATCCCTGATATCCCTGATATCCCTGATATCCCTGATATCCCCGATATCCCCGATATCCCCGATATCCCTGATATCCCCGATATCCCTGATATCCCTGATATCCCTGATATCCCTGATATCCCTGATATCCTGGATATCCCTGATATCCCTGATATCCCTGATATCCCTGATATCCCTGATATCCCTGATATCCTGGATATCCCTGATATCCCTGATATCCCTGATATCCCTGATATCCCTGATATCCCTGATATCCCTGATATCCCTGATATCCCTGATATCCCTGATATCCCTGATATCCCTGATATCCCTGATATTCCTGATATCCTGGATATCCCTGATATCCCTGATATCCCTGATATCCCTGATATCCCTGATATCCCTGATATCCCTGATATCCCTGATATCCCTGATATCCCTGATATCCCTGATATCCCTGATATCCCTGATATCCCTGATATCCCTGATATCCCTGATATCCCTGATATCCCTGATATCCCTGATATCCCTGATATCCCTGATATCCCTGATATCCCTGATATCCCTGATATCCCTGATATCCCTGATATCCCTGATATCCCTGATATCCCTGATATCCCTGATATCCCTGATATCCCTGATATCCCTGATATCCCTGATATCCCTGATATCCCTGATATCCCTGATATCCCTGATATCCCCGATATCCCTGATATCCCCGATATCCCTGATATCCCTGATATCCCTGATATCCTGGATATCCCTGATATCCCTGATATCCCTGATATCCCTGATATCCCTGATATCCCTGATATCCCTGATATCCCTGATATCCCTGATATTCCTGATATCCCGGATATCCCTGATATCCCGGATATCCCTGATATCCCTGATATCCCTGATATCCCTGATATCCCTGATATCCCTGATATCCCTGATATCCCTGATATCCCTGATATCCCTGATATCCCTGATATCCCTGATATCCCTGATATCCCTGATATCCCTGATATCCCTGATATCCCTGATATCCCTGATATCCCTGATATCCCTGATATCCCTGATATCCCTGATATCCCTGATATCCCTGATATCCCTGATATCCCTGATATCCCTGATATCCCTGATATCCCTGATATCCCTGATATCCCTGATATCCCTGATATCCCTGATATCCCTGATATCCCCGATATCCCTGATATCCCCGATATCCCTGATATCCCTGATATCCCTGATATCCTGGATATCCCTGATATCCCTGATATCCCTGATATCCCTGATATCCCTGATATCCCTGATATCCCTGATATCCCTGATATCCCTGATATCCCTGATATCCCTGATATCCCTGATATTCCTGATATCCTGGATATCCCTGATATCCCTGATATCCCTGATATCCCTGATATCCCTGATATCCCTGATATCCCTGATATCCCTGATATCCCTGATATCCCTGATATCCCTGATATTCCTGATATCCTGGATATCCCTGATATCCTGGATATCCCTGATATCCCTGATATCCCTGATATCCCTGATATCCCTGATATCCCTGATATCCCTGATATCCCTGATATCCCTGATATCCCTGATATCCCTGATATCCCTGATATCCCTGATATCCTGGATATCCCTGATATCCCTGATATCCCTGATATCCCTAATATCCCTGATATCCGTGATATCCCTGATATCCCTGATATCCCTGATATCCCTGATATCCCCGATATCCCTGATATCCTCGATATCCCTGATATCCCCGATATCCCTGATATCCTCGATATCCCTGATATCCTCGATATCCCTGATATCCTCGATATCCTCGATATCTCTGATATCCCTATTATCCCTGATATCCCTGATATCCCTGATATCCCTGATATCCCTGATATCCCTGATATCCTGGATATCCCTGATATCCCTGATATCCCTGATATCCCTGATATCCCTGATATCCCTGATATCCCTGATATCCCTGATATCCCTGATATCCCTGATATCCCTGATATCCCTGATATCCCTGATATCCCTGATATCCCTGATATCCCTGATATCCCTGATATCCCTGATATCCCGGATATCCCTGATATCCCTGATATCCCTGATATCCCTGATATCCCTGATATCCCTGATATCCCTGATATCCCTGATATCCCTGATATCCCTGATATCCCTGATATCCCTGATATCCCTGATATCCCTGATATCCCTGATATCCTTGATATCCCTGATATTCCTGATATCCCTGATATCCCTGATATCCCTGATATCCCTGATATCCCTGATATTCCTGATATCCCTGATATCCCTGATATCCCTGATAACCCTGATATCCCTGATATCCCTGATATCCCTGATATCCCTGATATCCCTGATATCCCTGATATCCCTGATGGTTATGATATCCCTTGATGGTTATGATGATATCCCTTGATGGTTATGATGGTAATGATGATAGTGATAATGATGATGATGATAATGGTGATGATGATGATGATGATGATGATGATGATAATGGTTGCGGTGGTGGTTTCGGTGACGGTGACGGTGACGGTGACGCCGACGGTGACGGTGACGGTGACGGTGACGGTGACGGTGACGTCGGCGGTGGCGGTGGCGGTGGCGGTGGCGGTAGCGGTGGCGGTGGCGGTGGCGGTGGCGGTGGCGGTGGCGGTGACGGTGACGGTGACGGTGACGCTGACGGTAACGGTGACGGTGACGGTGACGGTGACGGTTACGGTGACGGTGACGATGACGATCATAAGATATCCTTGGATATCCTTAATATCAATGATATTATATCCCTGATATCCCTGATATCCCTGATATCCTTGATATCCCTGATATCCCTGATATCCCTGATATCCCTGATATCCCTGATATCCCTGATATCCCTGATATCCCTGATATCCTTGATATCCCTGATATCCCTGATATCCCTGATATCCCTGATATCCCTGATATCCCTGATATCCCTGATATCCCTGATATCCCTGATATCCCTGATATCCCTGATATCCCTGATATTCCTAATATCCCTGATATCCCTGATATCCCTGATATCCCTGATATCCCTGATATCCCTGATATCCCTGATATCCCTGATATCCCTGATATCCCTGATATCCCTGATATCCCTGATATCCCTGATATCCCTGATATCCCTGATATCCCTGATATCCCTGATATCCCTGATATCCCTGATATCCCTGATATCCCTGATATCCCTGATATCCCTGATATCCCTGATATCCCTGATATCCCTGATATCCCTGATATCCCTGATATCCCTGATACCCTGGATATCCCTGATATCCTGGATATCCCTGATATCCTTGATATCCCTGATATTTTTGATATCCCTGATATCCTTGATATCCCTGATATCCTTGATATCCCTGATATCCTTGATATCCCTGATATCCTTGATATCCCTGATATCCTTGATATCCCTGATATCCTTGATATCCCTGATATCCTTGATATCCCTGATATCCTTGATATCCCTGATATCCTTGATATCCCTGATATTCTTGATATCCCTGATATCCTTGATATCCCTGATATCCTTGATATCCCTGATATCCTTGATATCCCTGATATCCTTGATATCCCTGATATCCTTGATATCCCTGATATCCTTGATATCCCTGATATCCTTGATATCCCTGATATCCTTGATATCCCTGATATCCTTGATATCCCTGATATCCTTGATATCCCTGATATCCTTGATATCCCTGATATCCTTGATATCCCTGATATCCTTGATATCCCTGATATCCTTGATATCCCTGATATCCTTGATATCCCTGATATCCGTGATATCCCTGATATCCTTGATATCCCTGATATCCTTGATATCCCTGATATCCTTGATATCCCTGATATCCTTGATATCCCTGATATCCTTGATATCCCTGATATCCTTGATATCCCTGATATCCTTGATATCCCTGATATCCCTGATATCCTTGATATCCCTGATATCCTTGATATCCCTGATATCCTTGATATCCCTGATATCCTTGATATCCCTGATATCCTTGATATCCCTGATATCCTTGATATCCCTGATATCCTTGATATCCCTGATATCCTTGATATCCCTGATATCCTTGATATCTCTGATATCCCTGATATCCCTGATATCCTTGATATCCCTGATATCCTTGATATCCCTGATATCCTTGATATCCCTTATATCCCTGATATCCCTGATATCCCTGATATCCTTGATATCCCTGATATCCTTGATATCCCTGATATCCTTGATATCCCTGATATCCTTGATATCCCTTATATGCCTGATATCCCTGATATCCCTGATATCCTCGATATCCCTGATATCCTCGATATCCCTGATATTCCTGATATCCCTGATATCCTTGATATCCCTGATATCCTTGATATCCCTGATATCCCTGATATCCCTGATATCCCTGATATCCCTGATATCCCTGATATCCCTGATATCCCTGATATCCCTGATATCCCTGATATCCCTGATATCCCTGATATCCCTGATATCCCTGATATCCTGGATATCCCTGATATCCCTGATATCCCTGATATCCCTGATATCCCTGATATCCCTGATATCCCTGATATCCTGGATATCCCTGATATCCCTGATATCCCTGATATTCCTGATATCCCTGATATCCCTGATATCCCTGATATCCCTGATATCCCTGATATCCCTGATATCCCCGATATCCTGGATATCCCTGATATCCCTGATATCCCTGATATCCCTGATATCCCTGATATCCCTGATATCCTGGATATCCCTGATATCCCTGATATCCCTGAAATCCCTGATATCCCTGATATCCCTGATATCCCTGATATCCCTGATATCCCTGATATCCCTGATATCCTTGATATCCCTGATATCCCTGATATCCCTGATATCCCTGATATCCCTGATATCCCTGATATCCCTGATATTCCTGATATCCCTGATATCCCTGATATCCCTGATATCCCTGATATCCTTGATATCCCTGATATCCTTGATATCCCTGATATCCTTGATATCCCTGATATCTTAGATATCCCTGATATCCTTGATATCCCTGATATCCTTGATATTCTTGATATCCTTGTTATTCTTGATATCCTTGATATCCTTGATATCCTTGATATCCTTGATATTCTTGATATCCTTGATATCCTTGATGGTTATGATATCCCTTGATGGTTATGATGATATCCCTTGATGGTTATGATGGTAATGATGATAGTGATGATGATGATGATGATAATGGTGATGATGATGATGATGATGATGATGATGATGATGGTCGCGGTGGTGGTTTCGGTGACGGTGACGGTGACGGTGACGCCGACGGTGACGGTGACGGTGACGGTGACGGTGACGGTGACGGTGACGGTGACGGTGACGGTGACGGTGACGGTGACGGTGACGGTGACGGTGACGGTGACGGTGACGGTTACGGTGACGGTGACGATGACGATCATAAGATATCCTTGGATATCCTTAATATCATTGATATTATATCCCTGATATCCCTGATATCCCTGATATCCCTGATATCCCTGATATCCTTGATATCCCTGATATCTCTGATATCCCTGATATCCCTGATATCCCTGATATCCCTGATATCCCTGATATCCCTGATATCCCTGATATCCCTGATATCCCTGATATCCCTGATATCCCTGATATCCTGGATATCCCTGATATCCCTGATATCCCTGATATCCCTGATATCCCTGATATCCCTGATATCCCTGATATCCCTGATATCCCTGATATCCCTGATATCCCTGATATCCCTGATATCCCTGATATCCCTGATATCCCTGATATCCCTGATATCCCTGATATCCCTGATATCCCTGATATCCCTGATATCCCTG
Source organism: Tenthredo mesomela (assembly GCA_943736025.1). Classification (NCBI taxonomy): domain Eukaryota; kingdom Metazoa; phylum Arthropoda; class Insecta; order Hymenoptera; family Tenthredinidae; genus Tenthredo; species Tenthredo mesomela. Next base: position 15,253,850 of record OX031016.1, on the reverse strand, counting down.
ATATCCCTGATATCCCTGATATCCCTGATATCCCTGATATCCCTGATATCCCTGATATCCCTGATATCCCTGATATCCCTGATATTCCTGATATCCCTGATATTCCTGATATCCCTGATAACCCTGATATCCCTGATATCCCTGATATCCCTGATATCCCTGATATCCCTGATATCCCTGATATCCCTGATATCCCTGATATCCCTGATATCCCTGATATCCCTGATATCCCTGGTATCCCTGATATCCTGGATATCCCTGATATCCCTGATATCCCTGATATCCCTGATATCCCTGATATCCCTGATATCCCTGATATCCCTGATATCCCTGATATCCCTGATATCCCTGATATCCCTGATATCCCTGATATCCCTGATATCCCTGATATCCCTGATATCCCTGATATCCCTGATATCCCTGATATCCCTGATATCCCTGATATCCCTGATATCCTGGATATCCCTGATATCCTGGATATCCCTGATATCCTGGATATCCCTGATATCCTGGATATCCCTGATATCCTGGATATCCCTGATATCCCTGATATCCCTGATATCCCTGATAATCCTGATATCCCTGATATCCCTGATATCCCTGATATCCCTGATATCCCTGATATCCTTGATATCCCTGATATTCCTGATATCCCTGATATCCCTGATATCCCTGATATTCCTGATATCCCTGATATTCCTGATATCCCTGATAACCCTGATATCCCTGATATCCCTGATATCCCTGATATCCCTGATATCCCTGATATCCCTGATATCCCTGATATCCCTGATATCCCTGATATCCCTGATATCCCTGATATCCCTGGTATCCCTGATATCCTGGATATCCCTGATATCCCTGATATCCCTGATATCCCTGATATCCCTGATATCCCTGATATCCCTGATATCCCTGATATCCCTGATATCCCTGATATCCCTGATATCCCTGATATCCCTGATATCCCTGATATCCTGGATATCCCTGATATCCCTGATATCCCTGATATCCCTGATATCCCTGATATCCCTGATATCCCTGATATCCCTGATATCCCTGATATCCCTGATATCCCTGATATCCCTGATATCCCTGATATCCCTGATATCCTGGATATCCCTGATATCCCTGATATCCTGGATATCCCTGATATCCCTGATATCCCTGATATCCCTGATATCCCTGATATCCCTGATATCCCTGATATCCCTGATATCCCTGATATCCCTGATATCCCTGATATCCCTGATATCCCTGATATCCCTGATATCCCTGATATCCCTGATATCCTGGATATCCCTGATATCCCTGATATCCCTGATATCCCTGATATCCCTGATATCCTGGATATCCTGGATATCCCTGATATCCCTGATATCCCTGATATCCCTGATATCCCTGATATCCCTGATATCCCTGATATCCCTGATATCCCTGATATCCCTGATATTCCTGATATCCCTGATATCCCTGATATCCCTGATATCCCTGATATCCTTGATATCCCTGATATCCCTGATATCCTGGATATCCCTGATATTCCTGATATCCCTGATATCCCTGATATCCCTGATATCCCTGATATCCCTGATATCCCTGATATCCCTGATATCCCTGATATCCTTGATATCCCTGATATCCTTGATATCCCTGATATTCCTGATATCCCTGATATCCCTGATATCCCTGATATCCCTGATATCCCTGATATCCTGGATATCCCTGATATCCCTGATATCCCTGATATCCTGGATATCCCTGATATCCCTGATATCCCTGATATCCCTGATATCCCTGATATCCCTGATATCCCTGATATCCCTGATATCCCTGATATCCTGGATATCCCTGATATCCCTGATATCCCCGATATCCTGGATATCCCTGATATCCCTGATATCCCTGATATCCCTGATATCCTTGATATCCCTGATATCCCCGATATCCTGGATATCCCTGATATCCCTGATATCCCTGATATCCCTGATATCCCTGATATCCCTGATATCCTGGATATCCCTGATATCCCTGATATCCCTGATATCCCTGATATCCCTGATATCCCTGATATCCCTGATATCCTTGATATCCCTGATATCCCTGATATCCCTGATATCCCTGATATCCCTGATATCCCTGATATCCCTGATATCTCTGATATCCCTGATATCCCTGATATCCCTGATATCCCTGATATCCCTGATATCCCTGATATCCCTGATGTCCTGGATATCTCTGATATCCTTGATATCCCTGATATCCTCGATATCCCTGATATCCTTGATATCCCTGATATCCTTGATATCCCTGATATCCTTGATATCCCTGATATCCTTGATATCCCTGATATCCTTGATATCCCTGATATCCTTGATATCCCTGATATCCTTGATATCTCTGATATCCTTGATATCCCTGATATCCTTGATATCCCTGATATCCTTGATATCCCTGATATCCTTGATATCCCTGATATCAAGGATATCCCTGATATCCTTGATATCCCTGATATCCCTGATATCCTTGATATCCTGGATATCCTTTATATCCTTGATATCCTTGATATCCTTGATATTCTTGATATCCTTGATATTCTTGATATCCTTGATATCCTTGATGGTTATGATATCCCTTGATGGTTATTATGATGATATCCCTTGATGGTTATGATGGTAATGATGATAGTGATGATGATGATGATGATAATGTTGATGATGATGATGATGATGAAGATGATGATAATGGTCGCGGTGGTGGTTTCGGTGACGGTGACGGTGACGGTGACGCCGAAGGTGACGGTGACGGTGACGGTGACGGTGACGGTGACGGTGACGGTGACAGTGGCGGTGGCGGTGGCGGTGGTGGTGGCGGTGGCGGTGGCGGTGGCGGTGGCGGTGGCGGTGGCGGTGGCGGTGGCGGTGGCGGTGGCGGTGGCGGTGGCGGTGGCGGTGGCGGTGGCGGTGGCGGTGGCGGTGGCGGTGGCGGTGGCGGTGGCGGTGGCGGTGGCGGTGGCGGTGGCGGTGGCGGTGGCGGTGGCGGTGGCGGTGGCGGTGGCGGTGGCGGTGACGGTGACGGTGACGGTGACGGTGACGGTGACGGTGACGATCATAAGATATCCTTGGATATCCTTAATATCATTGATATTATATCCCTGATATCCCTGATATCCCTGATATCCTTGATATCCCTGATATCCTTGATATCCCTGATATCCCTGATATCCTTGATATCCCTGATATCCTCGATTTCCCTGATATCCTTGATATCCCTGATATCCCTGATATCCTTGATATCCTGGATATCCTTTATATCCTTGATATCCTTTATATCCTTGATATCCTTGATATCCTTGATATTCTTGATATCCTTGATATTCTTGATATCCTTGATATCCTTGATGGTTATGATATCCCTTGATGGTTATGATGATATCCCTTGATGGTTATGATGGTAATGATGATAGTGATGATGATGATGATGATAATGGTGATGATGATGATGATGATGATGATGATGATGATGATAATGGTTGCGGTGGTGGTTTCGGTGACGGTGACGGTGACGGTGACGCCGACGGTGACGGTGACGGTGACGGTGACGGTGACGGTGACGGTGACGGTGACGGTGACGGTGACGTCGGCGGTGGCGGTGGCGGTGGCGGTGGCGGTGGCGGTGGCGGTGGCGGTGGCGGTGGCGGTGGCGGTGGCGGTGGCGGTGGCGGTGACGGTGACGGTGACGGTGACGCTGACGGTAACGGTGACGGTGACGGTGACGGTGACGGTTACGGTGACGGTGACGATGACGATCATAAGATATCCTTGGATATCCTTAATATCAATGATATTATATCCCTGATATCCCTGATATCCCTGATATCCTTGATATCCCTGATATCCCTGATATCCCTGATATCCCTGATATCCCTGATATCCCTGATATCCCTGATATCCCTGATATCCCTGATATCCCTGATATCCCTGATATCCCTGATATCCCTGATATCCCTGATATCCCTGATATCCCTGATATCCCTGATATCCCTGATATCCCTGATATCCTGGATATCCCTGATATCCCTGATATCCCTGATATCCCTGATATCCCTGATATCCCTGATATCCCTGATATCCTGGATATCCCTGATATCCCTGATATCCCTGATATCCCTGATATCCCTGATATCCCTGATATCCCTGATATCCCTGATATCCCTGATATCCCTGATACCCTGGATATCCCTGATATCCTGGATATCCCTGATATCCTTGATATCCCTGATATTTTTGATATCCCTGATATCCTTGATATCGCTGATATCCTTGATATCCCTGATATCCCTGATATCCCTGATATCCCTGATATCCCTGATATCCCTGATATCCCTGATATCCCTGATATCCCTGATATCCCTGATATCCCTGATATCTCTGATATCCCTGATATCCCTGATATCCCTGATATCCTGGATATCCCTGATATCCCTGATATCCCTGATATCCCTGATATCCCTGATATCCCCGATATCCCTGATATCCCCGATATCCCCGATATCCCCGATATCCCTGATATCCCCGATATCCCTGATATCCCTGATATTCCTGATATCCCTGATATCCCTGATATCCTGGATATCCCTGATATCCCTGATATCCCTGATATCCCTGATATCCCTGATATCCCTGATATCCTGGATATCCCTGATATCCCTGATATCCCTGATATCCCTGATATCCCTGATATCCCTGATATCCCTGATATCCCTGATATCCCTGATATCCCTGATATCCCTGATATCCCTGATATCCCTGATATTCCTGATATCCTGGATATCCCTGATATCCCGGATATCCCTGATATCCCTGATATCCCTGATATCCCTGATATCCCTGATATCCCTGATATCCCTGATATCCCTGATATCCCTGATATCCCTGATATCCCTGATATCCCTGATATCCCTGATATCCCTGATATCCCTGATATCCCTGATATCCCTGATATCCCTGATATCCCTGATATCCCTGATATCCCTGATATCCCTGATATCCCTGATATCCCTGATATCCCTGATATCCCTGATATCCCTGATATCCCTGATATCCCTGATATCCCTGATATCCCTGATATCCCCGATATCCCTGATATCCCCGATATCCCTGATATCCCTGATATCCCTGATATCCTGGATATCCCTGATATCCCTGATATCCCTGATATCCCTGATATCCCTGATATCCCTGATATCCCTGATATCCCTGATATCCCTGATATTCCTGATATCCCGGATATCCCTGATATCCCGGATATCCCTGATATCCCTGATATCCCTGATATCCCTGATATCCCTGATATCCCTGATATCCCTGATATCCCTGATATCCCTGATATCCCTGATATCCCTGATATCCCTGATATCCCTGATATCCCTGATATCCCTGATATCCCTGATATCCCTGATATCCCTGATATCCCTGATATCCCTGATATCCCTGATATCCCTGATATCCCTGATATCCCTGATATCCCTGATATCCCTGATATCCCTGATATCCCTGATATCCCCGATATCCCTGATATCCCCGATATCCCTGATATCCCTGATATCCCTGATATCCTGGATATCCCTGATATCCCTGATATCCCTGATATCCCTGATATCCCTGATATCCCTGATATCCCTGATATCCCTGATATCCCTGATATCCCTGATATTCCTGATATCCTGGATATCCCTGATATCCCTGATATCCCTGATATCCCTGATATCCCTGATATCCCTGATATCCCTGATATCCCTGATATCCCTGATATCCCTGATATCCCTGATATTCCTGATATCCTGGATATCCCTGATATCCTGGATATCCCTGATATCCCTGATATCCCTGATATCCCTGATATCCCTGATATCCCTGATATCCCTGATATCCCTGATATCCCTGATATCCCTGATATCCCTGATATCCCTGATATCCTGGATATCCCTGATATCCCTGATATCCCTGATATCCCTAATATCCCTGATATCCGTGATATCCCTGATATCCCTGATATCCCTGATATCCCTGATATCCCCGATATCCCTGATATCCTCGATATCCCTGATATCCCCGATATCCCTGATATCCTCGATATCCCTGATATCCTCGATATCCCTGATATCCTCGATATCCTCGATATCTCTGATATCCCTATTATCCCTGATATCCCTGATATCCCTGATATCCCTGATATCCCTGATATCCCTGATATCCTGGATATCCCTGATATCCCTGATATCCCTGATATCCCTGATATCCCTGATATCCCTGATATCCCTGATATCCCTGATATCCCTGATATCCCTGATATCCCTGATATCCCTGATATCCCTGATATCCCTGATATCCCTGATATCCCTGATATCCCTGATATCCCTGATATCCCGGATATCCCTGATATCCCTGATATCCCTGATATCCCTGATATCCCTGATATCCCTGATATCCCTGATATCCCTGATATCCCTGATATCCCTGATATCCCTGATATCCCTGATATCCCTGATATCCCTGATATCCCTGATATCCTTGATATCCCTGATATTCCTGATATCCCTGATATCCCTGATATCCCTGATATCCCTGATATCCCTGATATTCCTGATATCCCTGATATCCCTGATATCCCTGATAACCCTGATATCCCTGATATCCCTGATATCCCTGATATCCCTGATATCCCTGATATCCCTGATATCCCTGATGGTTATGATATCCCTTGATGGTTATGATGATATCCCTTGATGGTTATGATGGTAATGATGATAGTGATAATGATGATGATGATAATGGTGATGATGATGATGATGATGATGATGATGATAATGGTTGCGGTGGTGGTTTCGGTGACGGTGACGGTGACGGTGACGCCGACGGTGACGGTGACGGTGACGGTGACGGTGACGGTGACGTCGGCGGTGGCGGTGGCGGTGGCGGTGGCGGTAGCGGTGGCGGTGGCGGTGGCGGTGGCGGTGGCGGTGGCGGTGACGGTGACGGTGACGGTGACGCTGACGGTAACGGTGACGGTGACGGTGACGGTGACGGTTACGGTGACGGTGACGATGACGATCATAAGATATCCTTGGATATCCTTAATATCAATGATATTATATCCCTGATATCCCTGATATCCCTGATATCCTTGATATCCCTGATATCCCTGATATCCCTGATATCCCTGATATCCCTGATATCCCTGATATCCCTGATATCCCTGATATCCTTGATATCCCTGATATCCCTGATATCCCTGATATCCCTGATATCCCTGATATCCCTGATATCCCTGATATCCCTGATATCCCTGATATCCCTGATATCCCTGATATCCCTGATATTCCTGATATCCCTGATATCCCTGATATCCCTGATATCCCTGATATCCCTGATATCCCTGATATCCCTGATATCCCTGATATCCCTGATATCCCTGATATCCCTGATATCCCTGATATCCCTGATATCCCTGATATCCCTGATATCCCTGATATCCCTGATATCCCTGATATCCCTGATATCCCTGATATCCCTGATATCCCTGATATCCCTGATATCCCTGATATCCCTGATATCCCTGATATCCCTGATATCCCTGATATCCCTGATACCCTGGATATCCCTGATATCCTGGATATCCCTGATATCCTTGATATCCCTGATATTTTTGATATCCCTGATATCCTTGATATCCCTGATATCCTTGATATCCCTGATATCCTTGATATCCCTGATATCCTTGATATCCCTGATATCCTTGATATCCCTGATATCCTTGATATCCCTGATATCCTTGATATCCCTGATATCCTTGATATCCCTGATATTCTTGATATCCCTGATATCCTTGATATCCCTGATATCCTTGATATCCCTGATATCCTTGATATCCCTGATATCCTTGATATCCCTGATATCCTTGATATCCCTGATATCCTTGATATCCCTGATATCCTTGATATCCCTGATATCCTTGATATCCCTGATATCCTTGATATCCCTGATATCCTTGATATCCCTGATATCCTTGATATCCCTGATATCCTTGATATCCCTGATATCCTTGATATCCCTGATATCCTTGATATCCCTGATATCCGTGATATCCCTGATATCCTTGATATCCCTGATATCCTTGATATCCCTGATATCCTTGATATTCCTGATATCCTTGATATCCCTGATATCCTTGATATCCCTGATATCCTTGATATCCCTGATATCCTTGATATCCCTGATATCCCTGATATCCTTGATATCCCTGATATCCTTGATGTCCCTGATATCCTTGATATCCCTGATATCCTTGATATCCCTGATATCCTTGATATCCCTGATATCCTTGATATCCCTGATATCCTTGATATCCCTGATATCCTTGATATCCCTGATATCCTTGATATCTCTGATATCCCTGATATCCCTGATATCCTTGATATCCCTGATATCCTTGATATCCCTGATATCCTTGATATCCCTTATATCCCTGATATCCCTGATATCCCTGATATCCCTGATATCCCTGATATCCTTGATATCCCTGATATCCTTGATATCCCTGATATCCTTGATATCCCTTATATGCCTGATATCCCTGATATCCCTGATATCCTCGATATCCCTGATATCCTCGATATCCCTGATATTCCTGATATCCCTGATATCCTTGATATCCCTGATATCCTTGATATCCCTGATATCCCTGATATCCCTGATATCCCTGATATCCCTGATATCCCTGATATCCCTGATATCCCTGATATCCCTGATATCCCTGATATCCCTGATATCCCTGATATCCCTGATATCCCTGATATCCTGGATATCCCTGATATCCCTGATATCCCTGATATCCCTGATATCCCTGATATCCCTGATATCCCTGATATCCTGGATATCCCTGATATCCCTGATATCCCTGATATTCCTGATATCCCTGATATCCCTGATATCCCTGATATCCCTGATATCCCTGATATCCCTGATATCCCCGATATCCTGGATATCCCTGATATCCCTGATATCCCTGATATCCCTGATATCCCTGATATCCCTGATATCCTGGATATCCCTGATATCCCTGATATCCCTGAAATCCCTGATATCCCTGATATCCCTGATATCCCTGATATCCCTGATATCCCTGATATCCCTGATATCCTTGATATCCCTGATATCCCTGATATCCCTGATATCCCTGATATCCCTGATATCCCTGATATCCCTGATATTCCTGATATCCCTGATATCCCTGATATCCCTGATATCCCTGATATCCTTGATATCCCTGATATCCTTGATATCCCTGATATCCTTGATATCCCTGATATCTTAGATATCCCTGATATCCTTGATATCCCTGATATCCTTGATATTCTTGATATCCTTGTTATTCTTGATATCCTTGATATCCTTGATATCCTTGATATCCTTGATATTCTTGATATCCTTGATATCCTTGATGGTTATGATATCCCTTGATGGTTATGATGATATCCCTTGATGGTTATGATGGTAATGATGATAGTGATGATGATGATGATGATAATGGTGATGATGATGATGATGATGATGATGATGATGATGGTCGCGGTGGTGGTTTCGGTGACGGTGACGGTGACGGTGACGCCGACGGTGACGGTGACGGTGACGGTGACGGTGACGGTGACGGTGACGGTGACGGTGACGGTGACGGTGACGGTGACGGTGACGGTGACGGTGACGGTGACGGTGACGGTTACGGTGACGGTGACGATGACGATCATAAGATATCCTTGGATATCCTTAATATCATTGATATTATATCCCTGATATCCCTGATATCCCTGATATCCCTGATATCCCTGATATCCTTGATATCCCTGATATCTCTGATATCCCTGATATCCCTGATATCCCTGATATCCCTGATATCCCTGATATCCCTGATATCCCTGATATCCCTGATATCCCTGATATCCTGGATATCCCTGATATCCCTGATATCCCTGATATCCCTGATATCCCTGATATCCCTGATATCCCTGATATCCCTGATATCCCTGATATCCCTGATATCCCTGATATCCCTGATATCCCTGATATCCCTGATATCCCTGATATCCCTGATATCCCTGATATCCCTGATATCCCTGATATCCCTGATATCCCTGATATCCCTGATATCCCTGATATCCCTGAAATCCCTGATATCCCTGATATCCCTGATATCCCTGATATCCCTGATATTCCTGATATCCCTGATATTCCTGATATCCCTGATAACCCTGATATCCCTGATATCCCTGATATCCCTGATATCCCTGATATCCCTGATATCCCTGATATCCCTGATATCCCTGATATCCCTGATATCCCTGATATCCCTGATATCCCTGGTATCCCTGATATCCTGGATATCCCTGATATCCCTGATATCCCTGATATCCCTGATATCCCTGATATCCCTGATATCCCTGATATCCCTGATATCCCTGATATCCCTGATATCCCTGATATCCCTGATATCCCTGATATCCCTGATATCCCTGATATCCCTGATATCCCTGATATCCCTGATATCCCTGATATCCCTGATATCCTGGATATCCCTGATATCCTGGATATCCCTGATATCCTGGATATCCCTGATATCCTGGATATCCCTGATATCCTGGATATCCCTGATATCCTGGATATCCCTGATATCCTGGATATCCCTGATATCCCTGATATCCCTGATATCCCTGATAATCCTGATATCCCTGATATCCCTGATATCCCTGATATCCCTGATATCCCTGATATCCTTGATATCCCTGATATTCCTGATATCCCTGATATCCCTGATATCCCTGATATTCCTGATATCCCTGATATTCCTGATATCCCTGATAACCCTGATATCCCTGATATCCCTGATATCCCTGATATCCCTGATATCCCTGATATCCCTGATATCCCTGATATCCCTGATATCCCTGATATCCCTGATATCCCTGATATCCCTGGTATCCCTGATATCCTGGATATCCCTGATATCCCTGATATCCCTGATATCCCTGATATCCCTGATATCCCTGATATCCCTGATATCCCTGATATCCCTGATATCCCTGATATCCCTGATATCCCTGATATCCCTGATATCCCTGATATCCTGGATATCCCTGATATCCCTGATATCCCTGATATCCCTGATATCCCTGATATCCCTGATATCCCTGATATCCCTGATATCCCTGATATCCCTGATATCCCTGATATCCCTGATATCCCTGATATCCCTGATATCCTGGATATCCCTGATATCCCTGATATCCTTGATATCCCTGATATTCCTGATATCCCTGATATCCCTGATATCCCTGATATTCCTGATATCCCTGATATTCCTGATATCCCTGATAACCCTGATATCCCTGATATCCCTGATATCCCTGATATCCCTGATATCCCTGATATCCCTGATATCCCTGATATCCCTGATATCCCTGATATCCCTGATATCCCTGATATCCCTGGTATCCCTGATATCCTGGATATCCCTGATATCCCTGATATCCCTGATATCCCTGATATCCCTGATATCCCTGATATCCCTGATATCCCTGATATCCCTGATATCCCTGATATCCCTGATATCCCTGATATCCCTGATATCCCTGATATCCTGGATATCCCTGATATCCTGGATATCCCTGATATCCTGGATATCCCTGATATCCTGGATATCCCTGATATCCTGGATATCCCTGATATCCTGGATATCCCTGATATCCTGGATATCCCTGATATCCCTGATATCCCTGATATCCCTGATAATCCTGATATCCCTGATATCCCTGATATCCCTGATATCCCTGATATCCCTGATATCCTTGATATCCCTGATATTCCTGATATCCCTGATATCCCTGATATCCCTGATATTCCTGATATCCCTGATATTCCTGATATCCCTGATAACCCTGATATCCCTGATATCCCTGATATCCCTGATATCCCTGATATCCCTGATATCCCTGATATCCCTGATATCCCTGATATCCCTGATATCCCTGATATCCCTGATATCCCTGGTATCCCTGATATCCTGGATATCCCTGATATCCCTGATATCCCTGATATCCCTGATATCCCTGATATCCCTGATATCCCTGATATCCCTGATATCCCTGATATCCCTGATATCCCTGATATCCCTGATATCCCTGATATCCCTGATATCCTGGATATCCCTGATATCCCTGATATCCCTGATATCCCTGATATCCCTGATATCCCTGATATCCCTGATATCCCTGATATCCCTGATATCCCTGATATCCCTGATATCCCTGATATCCCTGATATCCCTGATATCCTGGATATCCCTGATATCCCTGATATCCTGGATATCCCTGATATCCCTGATATCCCTGATATCCCTGATATCCCTGATATCCCTGATATCCCTGATATCCCTGATATCCCTGATATCCCTGATATCCCTGATATCCCTGATATCCCTGATATCCCTGATATCCTGGATATCCCTGATATCCCTGATATCCCTGATATCCCTGATATCCCTGATATCCTGGATATCCTGGATATCCCTGATATCCCTGATATCCCTGATATCCCTGATATCCCTGATATCCCTGATATCCCTGATATCCCTGATATTCCTGATATCCCTGATATCCCTGATATCCCTGATATCCCTGATATCCTTGATATCCCTGATATCCCTGATATCCCTGATATCCCTGATATCCCTGATATTCCTGATATCCCTGATATCCCTGATATCCCTGATATCCCTGATATCCCTGATATCCCTGATATCCCTGATATCCCTGATATCCCTGATATTTCTGATATCCCTGATATCCCTGATATCCCTGATATCCCTGATATTCCTGATATCCCTGATATCCCTGATATCCCTGATATCCCTGATATCCCTGATATCCCTGATATCCCTGATATCCCTGATATCCCTGATATCCCTGATATCCCTGATATCCCTGATATCCCTGATATCCCTGATATCCCTGATATCCCTGATATCCCTGATATCCCTGATATCCCTGATATCCCTGATATCTCTGATATCCCTGATATCCCTGATATCCCTGATATCCCTGATATCCCTGATATCCCTGATATCCCTGATATCCCTGATATCCCTGATATCCTTGATATCCCTGATATCCTTGATATCCCTTATATGCCTGATATCCCTGATATCCCTGATATCCTCGATATCCCTGATATCCTCGATATCCCTGATATCCTCGATATCCCTGATATTCCTGATATCCCTGATATCCTTGAAATCCTTGATATCCTCGATATCTCCGATATCTTTGATATCCTGGATATCCTTGATATCCTTGATATCATTGATATCCTTGATATCCTTGATATCCGTAATAATGATATAGATGATAGTGATGATATTAATGATAGTTATGATAGTAATGACAGTAATTAGGATAATAATGATAATAATATTAGTTATGATATTATCGATGGTTATGATAGTAACTAGTTGGTATAATTAATATCAAACCGTATCACAGTTATAAACAGTGCATCTGCATCTGCATCTGGATTCTGCATTCTGCATCTGCATCTGGATTCTGGATTCTGCATTCTGCAATCTGCATCTGGATTCTGCATTCTGCATTCTGCAATCTGCATCTGGATTCTGCATTCTGCATTCTGCATTCTGCATTCTGCATTCTGCAATCTGCATCTGGATTCTGCAATCTGCATCTGGATTCTGCATTCTGCATTCTGCAATCTGCATCTTGATTCTGCATTCTGCATTCTGCATTCTGCATCTGCATCTGGATTCTGCATTCTGCATTCTGCATTTTGCATTCTGCATTCTGCATTCTGCATTCTGCATGCTGCATTCTGCATTCTGCATTCTGCATTCTGCATTCTGCATTCTGCATTCTGCATCTGTATCTGCATCTGCATTCTGCATCTGCATCTGCATTCTGCATCTGCATCTGCATTCTGCATCTGCATCTGCATTCTGCATCTGCATCTGCATTCTGCATCTGCATCTGCATTCTGCATCTGCATCTGCATTCTGCATCTGCATCTGCATTCTGCATCTGCATCTGCATTCTGCATCTGCATCTGCATTCTGCATCTGCATCTGCATTCTGTATCTGCATCTGCATTCTGCATCTGCATCTGGATTCTGCATCTGCATCTGGATTCTGCATCTGCATCATTGATATCCTTGATATCCTCGATATCCTCGATATCCTCGATATCCTCGATATCCTCGATATCCTCGATATCCTCGATATCCTCGATATCCTCGATATCCTCGATATCCTCGATATCCTCGATATCCTCGGTATCCTCGGTATCCTCGGTATCCTCGGTATCCTCGGTATCCTCGATATCCTCGGTATCCTCGATATCCTCGATATCCTCGATAATCTCGATATTCTCGATATCCTCGATATCCTCGATATCCTCGTTATCCTCGATATCCTCGATATCCTCGATATCCTCGATATCCTCGATATCCTCGATATCCTCGATATCCTTGATCGTGAATAAAAACGGCAGGGTTTGAGTTTTGGCAGTCGTTCGTTCATGAATAAAGGCTCGGTTCTCGTTTTGGCAGTCGTTCGTCAATAAAAAACGGTAGGGTTTCAGTTTTGGCAGTCGTTCGTTTACGAATAAAGGCGCGGGTCTCGGTTTTGCAGTCGTGCAATAATTGAAAACGGCAGGGTTTTAGTTTTGGCAGTCGTTCGTTAATTAAAAACGGCAGTGTTTTAGTTTTTGCAGTTGTTCGTTAATTGAAAACGGCAGGGTTTTAGTTTCGGCAATCGTTCGTTCATGAATAAAGGCTCGGCTCTCGTTTTGGCAGTCGTTCGATTCTTAGAAACGGCAGGGTTTTAGTTTTGTCAGTCGTTCGTCAATTAAAAACGGTAGGGTTCTAGTTTTGGCAATCGCTCGTTAATTAAAAACGGCAGGGTTTTAGTTTTGGCAGTCGTTCGTTAATTAAAAACGGCAGGGTTTCAGTTTTGGCAGTCGTTCGTCAATTGGAAACGGTAGGGTTTTAGTTTTGGCAGTCGTTCGTTCCGATATCCTTGATATCCTTGATATCCTTGATATCGTTGATATCCTTGATATCCTTGATATCCTTGATATCGTTGATATCCCTGATATCCCTGATATCCCTGATATCCCTGATATCCCTGATATTCCTGATATCCCTGATATCCCTGATATCCCTGATATCCCTGATATCCCTGATATCCCTGATATCCCTGATATCCCTGATATCCCTGATATCCCTGATATCCCCGATATCCCCGATATCCCCGATATCCCCGATATCCCTGATATCCCCGATATCCCTGATATCCCTGATATCCCTGATATCCCTGATATCCTGGATATCCCTGATATCCCTGATATCCCTGATATCCCTGATATCCCTGATATCCCTGATATCCCTGATATCCCTGATATCCCTGATATCCCTGATATTCCTGATATCCTGGATATCCCTGATATCCTGGATATCCCTGATATCCCTGATATCCCTGATATCCCTGATATCCTGGATATCCCTGATATCCCTGATATCCCTGATATCCCTGATATCCCTGATATCCCTGATATCCCTGATATCCCTGATATCCCTGATATCCCTGATATCCCTGATATCCCTGATATCCCTGATATCCCTGATATCCCTGATATCCCTGATATCCCTGATATCCCTGATATTCCTGATATCCTGGATATCCCTGATATCCTGGATATCCCTGATATCCTGGATATCCCTGATATCCCTGATATCCCTGATATCCCTGATATCCCTGATATCCCTGATATCCCTGATATCCCTGATATCCCTGATATCCCTGATATCCCTGATATCCCTGATATCCCTGATATCCCTGATATCCCTGATATCCCTGATATCCCTGATATCCCTGATATCCCTGATATCCCTGATATCCCTGATATCCCTGATATCCCTGATATCCCTGATATCCTGGATATCCCTGATATCCCTGATATCCCTGATATCCCTGATATCCCTGATATCCCTGATATCCCTGATATCCCTGATATTCCTGATATCCCTGATATCCCTGATATTCCTGATATCCTGGATATCCCTGATATCCTGGATATCCCTGATATCCCTGATATCCCTGATATCCCTGATATCCCTGATATCCCTGATATCCCTGATATCCCTGATATCCCTGATATCCCTGATATTCCTGATATCCCTGGATATCCCTGATATCCTGGATATCCCTGATATCCCTGATATCCCTGATATCCCTGATATCCCTGATATCCCTGATATTCCTGATATCCCTGATATCCCTGATATCCCTGATATCCCTGATATCCCTGATATCCCTGATATCCCTGATATCCCTGATATCCTGGATATCCCTGATATCCCTGATATCCCTGATATCCCTGATATCCCTGATATCCCTGATATCCCTGATATCCCTGATATCCGTGATATCCCTGATATCCCTGATATCCCTGATATCCCTGATATCCCCGATATCCCTGATATCCTCGATATCCCTGATATCCCCGATATCCCTGATATCCTCGATATCCCTGATATCCTCGATATCCTCGATATCTCTGATATCCCTATTATCCCTGATATCCCTGATATCCCTGATATCCCTGATATCCCTGATATCCCTGATATCCCTGATATCCTGGATATCCCTGATATCCCTGATATCCCTGATATCCCTGATATCCCTGATATCCCTGATATCCCTGATATCCCTGATATCCCTGATATCCCTGATATCCCTGATATCCCTGATATCCCTGATATCCCTGATATCCCTGATATCCCTGATATCCCGGATATCCCTGATATTCCTGATATCCCTGATATCCCTGATATCCCTGATATCCCTGATATCCCTGATATCCCTGATATCCCTGATATCCCTGATATCCCTGATATCCCTGATATCCCTGATATCCCTGATATCCCTGATATCCCTGATATCCCTGATATCCCTGATATCCCTGATATCCTTGATATCCCTGATATTCCTGATATCCCTGATATCCCTGATATCCCTGATATCCCTGATATCCCTGATATTCCTGATATCCCTGATATCCCTGATATCCCTGATAACCCTGATATCCCTGATATCCCTGATATCCCTGATATTCCTGATATCCCTGATGGTTATGATATCCCTTGATGGTTATGATGATATCCCTTGATGGTTATGATGGTAATGATGATAGTGATAATGATGATGATGATAATGGTGATGATGATGATGATGATGATGATGATGATAATGGTCGCGGTGGTGGTTTCGGTGACGGTGACGGTGACGGTGACGGTGACGGTGACGGTGACGGTGGCGGTGGCGGTGGCGGTGGCGGTGGCGGTGGCGGTGGCGGTGGCGGTGGCGGTGGCGGTGGCGGTGGCGGTGGCGGTGGCGGTGGCGGTGGCGGTGGCGGTGGCGGTGGCGGTGGCGGTGGCGGTGGCGGTGGCGGTGGCGGTGGCGGTGGCGGTGGCGGTGGCGGTGGCGGTGGCGTCGGTGGTGGCGGTGGCGGTGGCGGTGGCGGTGGCGGTGGCGGTGGCGGTGGCGGTGGCGGTGGCGGTGGCGGTGGCGGTGGCGGTGGCGGTGACGATGACGATCATAAGATATCCTTGGATATCCTTAATATCATTGATATTATATCCCTGATATCCCTGATATCCCTGATATCCCTGATATCCTTGATATCCCTGATATCCTTGATATCCCTGATATCCCTGATATCCCTGATATCCCTGATATCCCTGATATCCCTGATATCCCTGATATCCCTGATATCCCTGATATCCCTGATATCCCTGATATCCCTGATATCCCTGATATCCCTGATATCCCTGATATCCTGGATATCCCTGATATCCCTGATATCCCTGATATCCCTGATATCCCTGATATCCCTGATATCCCTGATATCCCTGATATCCCTGATATCCCTGATATCCCTGATATCCCTGATATCCCTGATATTCCTGATATCCCTGATATCCCTGATATCCCTGATATCCCTGATATCCCTGATATCCCTGATATCCCCGATATCCTGGATATCCCTGATATCCCTGATATCCCTGATATCCCTGATATCCCTGATATCCCTGATATCCTGGATATCCCTGATATCCCTGATATCCCTGAAATCCCTGATATCCCTGATATCCCTGATATCCCTGATATCCCTGATATCCCTGATATCCCTGATATCCTTGATATCCCTGATATCCCTGATATCCCTGATATCCCTGATATCCCTGATATCCCTGATATCCCTGATATCCCTGATATCCCTGATATCCCTGATATCCCTGATATCCCTGATATCTCTGATATCCCTGATATCCCTGATATCCCTGATATCCCTGATATCCCTGATATCCCTGATATCCCTGATATCCCTGATATCCCTGATATCCCTGATATCCCTGATATCCCTGATATCCCTGATATCCCTGATATCCCTGATATCCCTGATATCCCTGATATCCCTGATATCCCTGATATCCCTGATATCCCTGATATCCCTGATATCCCTGATATCCCTGATATCCCTGATATCCCTGATATCCCTGATATCCCTGATATCCCTGATATCCTTGATATCCCTGATATCCTTGATATCCCTGATATCCTTGATATCCCTGATATCCTTGATATCCCTGATATCCTTGATATCCCTGATATCCTTGATATCCCTGATATCCTTGATATCCCTGATATCCTTGATATCCCTGATATCCTTGATATCCCTGATATCCTTGATATCCCTGATATCCTTGATATCCCTGATATCCTTGATATCCCTGATATCCTTGATATCCCTGATATCCTTGATATCCCTGATATCCTTGATATCCCTGATATCCTTGATATCCCTGATATCCCTGATATCCTTGATATCCTGGATATCCTTTATATCCTTGATATCCTTGATATCCTTGATATTCTTGATATCCTTGATATTCTTGATATCCTTGATATCCTTGATGGTTATGATATCCCTTGATGGTTATGATGATATCCCTTGATGGTTATGATGGTAATGATGATAGTGATGATGATGATGATGATAATGTTGATGATGATGATGATGATGAAGATGATGATAATGGTCGCGGTGGTGGTTTCGGTGACGGTGACGGTGACGGTGACGCCGAAGGTGACGGTGACGGTGACGGTGACGGTGACGGTGACGGTGGCGGTGGCGGTGGCGGTGGCGGTGGCGGTGGCGGTGGCGGTGGCGGTGGCGGTGGCGGTGGCGGTGGCGGTGGCGGTGGCGGTGGCGGTGGCGGTGGCGGTGGCGGTGGCGGTGGCGGTGGCGGTTGGGGTGGCGGTGGCGGTGGCGGTGGCGGTGACGGTGACGGTGACGGTGACGGTGACGATGACGATCATAAGATATCCTTGGATATCCTTAATATCATTGATATTATATCCCTGATATCCCTGATATCCCTGATATCCTTGATATCCCTGATATCCTTGATATCCCTGATATCCCTGATATCCTTGATATCCCTGATATCCTTGATATCCCTGATATCCTTGATATCCCTGATATCCCTGATATCCTTGATATCCTGGATATCCTTTATATCCTTGATATCCTTTATATCTTTGATATCCCTGATATCCTTGATATTCTTGATATCCTTGACATTCTTGATATCCTTGATATCCTTGATGGTTATGATATCCCTTGAATGTTATGATGATATCCCTTGATGGTTATGATGGTAATGATGATAGTGATGATGATGATGATGATAATGGTGATGATGATGATGATGATGATGATGATGATGATGATAATGGTTGCGGTGGTGGTTTCGGTGACGGTGACGGTGACGGTGACGCCGACGGTGACGGTGACGGTGACGGTGACGGTGACGGTGACGGTGACGGTGACGGTGACGGTGACGGTGACGTCGGCGGTGGCGGTGGCGGTGGCGGTGGCGGTGGCGGTGGCGGTGGCGGTGGCGGTGGCGGTGGCGGTGGCGGTGACGGTGACGGTGACGGTGACGCTGACGGTAACGGTGACGGTGACGGTGACGGTGACGGTTACGGTGACGGTGACGATGACGATCATAAGATATCCTTGGATATCCTTAATATCAATGATATTATATCCCTGATATCCCTGATATCCCTGATATCCTTGATATCCCTGATATCCCTGATATCCCTGATATCCCTGATATCCCTGATATCCCTGATATCCCTGATATTCCTGATATCCCTGATATCCCTGATATCCCTGATATCCCTGATATCCCTGATATCCCTGATATCCCTGATATCCCTGATATCCCTGATATCCCTGATATCCCTGATATCCCTGATATCCCTGATATCCCTGATATCCCTGATATCCCTGATATCCCTGATATCCCTGATATCCCTGATATCTCTGATATCCCTGATATCCCTGATATCCCTGATATTCCTGATATCCCTGATATCCCTGATATCCCTGATATCCCTGATATCCCTGATATCCCTGATATCCCTGATATCCCTGATATCCCCGATATCCCCGATATCCCCGATATCCCCGATATCCCCGATATCCCCGATATCCCCGATATCCCCGATATCCCCGATATCCCCGATATCCCTGATATCCCTGATATCCGTGATATCCCTGATATCCCTGATATCCCTGATATCCCTGATATCCCTGATATCCCTGATATCCCTGATATCCCTGATATCCCTGATATCCCTGATATCCCTGATATCCCTGATATCCCTGATATCCCTGATATCCCTGATATCCCTGATATCCCTGATATCCCTGATATCCCTGATATCCCTGATATCCCTGATATCCCTGATATCCCTGATATCCCTGATATCCCTGATATCCCTGATATCCTTGATATCTCTGATCCCTGATATGCCTGATATCCCTGATATCCCTGATATCCCTGATATCCCTGATATCCCTGATATCCCTGATATCCCTGATATCCCTGAAATCCCTGATATCCCTGATATCCCTGATATCCCTGATATCCCTGATATCCCTGATATCCCTGATATCCCTGATATCCCTGATATCCCTGATATCCCTGATATCCCTGATATCCCTGATATCCCTGATATCCCTGATATCCCTGATATCCCTGATATCCTGGATATCCCTGATATCCTGGATATCCCTGATATCCTGGATATCCCTGATATCCTGGATATCCCTGATATTCCTGATATCCCTGATATCCCTGATATCCCTGATATCCCTGATATCCCTGATATCCCTGATATCCCTGATATCCCTGATATCCTTGATATCCCTGATATCCTTGATATCCCTGATATTCCTGATATCCCTGATATCCCTGATATCCCTGATATCCCTGATATCCCTGATATCCTGGATATCCCTGATATCCCTGATATCCCTGATATCCCTGATATCCCTGATATCCCTGATATCCCTGATATCCCTGATATCCCTGATATCCTGGATATCCCTGATATCCCTGATATCCCCGATATCCTGGATATCCCTGATATCCCTGATATCCCTGATATCCCTGATATCCTTGATATCCCTGATATCCCCGATATCCTGGATATCCCTGATATCCCTGATATCCCTGATATCCCTGATATCCCTGATATCCCTGATATCCTGGATATCCCTGATATCCCTGATATCCCTGATATCCCTGATATCCCTGATATCCCTGATATCCCTGATATCCTTGATATCCCTGATATCCCTGATATCCCTGATATCCCTGATATCCCTGATATCCCTGATATCCCTGATATCTCTGATATCCCTGATATCCCTGATATCCCTGATATCCCTGATATCCCTGATATCCCTGATATCCCTGATGTCCTGGATATCTCTGATATCCTTGATATCCCTGATATCCTCGATATCCCTGATATCCTTGATATCCCTGATATCCTTGATATCCCTGATATCCTTGATATCCCTGATATCCTTGATATCCCTGATATCCTTGATATCCCTGATATCCTTGATATCCCTGATATCCTTGATATCTCTGATATCCTTGATATCCCTGATATCCTTGATATCCCTGATATCCTTGATATCCCTGATATCCTTGATATCC
The DNA here is from genome assembly GCA_943736025.1 of Tenthredo mesomela. Taxonomy (NCBI): domain Eukaryota; kingdom Metazoa; phylum Arthropoda; class Insecta; order Hymenoptera; family Tenthredinidae; genus Tenthredo; species Tenthredo mesomela. The sequence continues at coordinate 15,231,647 of OX031016.1, read as the reverse complement.
CTGATATCAAGGATATCCCTGATATCCTTGATATCCCTGATATCCCTGATATCCTTGATATCCTGGATATCCTTTATATTCTTGATATCCTTGATATCCTTGATATTCTTGATATCCTTGATATTCTTGATATCCGTGATATCCTTGATGGTTATGATATCCCTTGATGGTTATTATGATGATATCCCTTGATGGTTATGATGGTAATGATGATAGTGATGATGATGATGATGATAATGTTGATGATGATGATGATGATGAAGATGATGATAATGGTCGCGGTGGTGGTTTCGGTGACGGTGACGGTGACGGTGACGCCGAAGGTGACGGTGACGGTGACGGTGACGGTGACGGTGACGGTGACGGTGACAGTGGCGGTGGCGGTGGCGGTGGTGGTGGCGGTGGCGGTGGCGGTGGCGGTGGCGGTGGCGGTGGCGGTGGCGGTGGCGGTGGCGGTGGCGGTGGCGGTGGCGGTGGCGGTGGCGGTGGCGGTGGCGGTGGCGGTGGCGGTGGCGGTGGCGGTGGCGGTGGCGGTGACGGTGACGGTGACGGTGACGGTGACGATGACGATCATAAGATATCCTTGGATATCCTTAATATCAATGATATTATATCCCTGATATCCCTGATATCCCTGATATCCTTGATATCCCTGATATCCCTGATATCCCTGATATCCCTGATATCCCTGATATCCCTGATATCCCTGATATCCCTGATATCCCTGATATCCCTGATATCCCTGATATCCCTGATATCCCTGATATCCCTGATATCCCTGATATCCTGGATATCCCTGATATCCCTGATATCCCTGATATCCCTGATATCCCTGATATCCCTGATATCCCTGATATCCCTGATATCCCTGATATCCCTGATATCCCTGATATCCCTGATATCCTGGATATCCCTGATATCCCTGATATCCCTGATATCCCTGATATCCCTGATATCCCTGATATCCCTGATATCCCTGATATCCCTGATATCCCTGATACCCTGGATATCCCTGATATCCTGGATATCCCTGATATCCTTGATATCCCTGATATTTTTGATATCCCTGATATCCTTGATATCGCTGATATCCTTGATATCCCTGATATCCCTGATATCCCTGATATCCCTGATATCCCTGATATCCCTGATATCCCTGATATCCCTGATATCCCTGATATCCCTGATATCCCTGATATCTCTGATATCCCTGATATCCCTGATATCCCTGATATCCTGGATATCCCTGATATCCCTGATATCCCTGATATCCCTGATATCCCTGATATCCCCGATATCCCTGATATCCCCGATATCCCCGATATCCCCGATATCCCTGATATCCCCGATATCCCTGATATCCCTGATATCCCTGATATCCCTGATATCCCTGATATCCTGGATATCCCTGATATCCCTGATATCCCTGATATCCCTGATATCCCTGATATCCCTGATATCCTGGATATCCCTGATATCCCTGATATCCCTGATATCCCTGATATCCCTGATATCCCTGATATCCCTGATATCCCTGATATCCCTGATATCCCTGATATCCCTGATATCCCTGATATCCCTGATATTCCTGATATCCTGGATATCCCTGATATCCCGGATATCCCTGATATCCCTGATATCCCTGATATCCCTGATATCCCTGATATCCCTGATATCCCTGATATCCCTGATATCCCTGATATCCCTGATATCCCTGATATCCCTGATATCCCTGATATCCCTGATATCCCTGATATCCCTGATATCCCTGATATCCCTGATATCCCTGATATCCCTGATATCCCTGATATCCCTGATATCCCTGATATCCCTGATATCCCTGATATCCCTGATATCCCTGATATCCCTGATATCCCTGATATCCCTGATATCCCTGATATCCCTGATATCCCTGATATCCCCGATATCCCTGATATCCCCGATATCCCTGATATCCCTGATATCCCTGATATCCTGGATATCCCTGATATCCCTGATATCCCTGATATCCCTGATATCCCTGATATCCCTGATATCCCTGATATCCCTGATATCCCTGATATTCCTGATATCCCGGATATCCCTGATATCCCGGATATCCCTGATATCCCTGATATCCCTGATATCCCTGATATCCCTGATATCCCTGATATCCCTGATATCCCTGATATCCCTGATATCCCTGATATCCCTGATATCCCTGATATCCCTGATATCCCTGATATCCCTGATATCCCTGATATCCCTGATATCCCTGATATCCCTGATATCCCTGATATCCCTGATATCCCTGATATCCCTGATATCCCTGATATCCCTGATATCCCTGATATCCCTGATATCCCTGATATCCCTGATATCCCTGATATCCCTGATATCCCTGATATCCCCGATATCCCTGATATCCCCGATATCCCTGATATCCCTGATATCCCTGATATCCTGGATATCCCTGATATCCCTGATATCCCTGATATCCCTGATATCCCTGATATCCCTGATATCCCTGATATCCCTGATATCCCTGATATCCCTGATATCCCTGATATCCCTGATATTCCTGATATCCTGGATATCCCTGATATCCCTGATATCCCTGATATCCCTGATATCCCTGATATCCCTGATATCCCTGATATCCCTGATATCCCTGATATCCCTGATATCCCTGATATTCCTGATATCCTGGATATCCCTGATATCCTGGATATCCCTGATATCCCTGATATCCCTGATATCCCTGATATCCCTGATATCCCTGATATCCCTGATATCCCTGATATCCCTGATATCCTTGATATCCCTGATATTCCTGATATCCCTGATATCCTTGAAATCCTTGATATCCTCGATATCTTCGATATCCTTGATATCCTGGATATCCTTGATATCCTTGATATTCTTGATATCCTTGATATTCTTGATATCCTTGATATCCTTGATGCTTATGATATCCCTTGATGGTAATGATGATATCTTTTGATGGTTATGATGGTAATGATGATAGTGATAATGATGATGATGGTAATGGTGATGATGATGATGATGATGATGATGATAATGGTCGCGGTGGCGGTTTCGGTGACGGTGACGGTGACGGTGACGGTTACGGTGACGGTGACGATGACGATCATAAGATATCCTTGGATATCCTTAATATCATTGATATTATATCTCTGATATCCCTGATATCCCTGATATCCCTGATATCCCTGATATCCTTGATATCCCTGATATCCCTGATATCCCTGATATCCTCGATATCCCTGATATCCTTGATATCCCTGATATCCTCGGTTGATATCCCTGATATCCTTGATATCATTGATATCCTTGATATCCCTGATATCCTTGATATCCCTGATATCCTTGATATCCCTGATATTCCTGATATCCCTGATACCCCTGATATCCTTGATATCCCTGATATCCCTGATATCCTCGATATCCCTGATATCCTTGATATCCCTGATATCCTTGATATCCCTGATATTCCTGATATCCCTGATATCCTTGATATCCCTGATATCCTTGATATCCCTGATATCCTTGATATCCCAGATATCCCTGATATCCCTGATATCCTTGATATCCCCGATATCCTTGATATCCCTGATATCCTTGATATCCCTTATATCCCTGATATCCCTGATATCCCTGATATCCTTGATATCCCTGATATCCTTGATATCCCTGATATCCTTGATATCCCTGATATCCTTGATATCCCTGATATCCTTGATATCCCTGATATTCTTGATATCCCTGATATCCTTGATATCCCTGATATTCCTGATATCCCTGATATCCCTGAAATCCTTGATATCCTCGATATCTCTGATATCCCTGATATCCCTGATATCCCTGATATCCCTGATATCCCTGATATCCTTGATATCCCAGATATCCTTGATATCTCTGATATCCTTGATATCCCTGATATCCTTGATATCCCTGATATCCTTGATATCCCTGATATCCTTGATATCCCTGATATCCTTGATATCCCTGATATCCTTGATATCCCTGATATCCTTGATATCTCTGATATCCCTGATATCCCTGATATCCCTGATATCCCTGATATCCTTGATATCCCTGATATCCTTGATATCCCTTATATCCCTGATATCCCTGATATCCCTGATATCCTTGATATCCCTGATATCCTTGATATCCCTGATATCCTTGATATCCCTTATATCCCTGATATCCCTGATATCCCTGATATCCTCGATATCCCTGATATCCTCGATATCCCTGATATTCCTGATATCCCTGATATCCTTGAAATCCTTGATATCCTCGATATCTTCGATATCTTTGATATCCTGGATATCCTTGATATCCTTGATATCATTGATATCCTTGATATCCTTGATATCCGTAATAATGATATAGATGATAGTGATGATATTAATGATAGTAATGATAGTAATGACAGTAATTAGGATAATAATGATAATAATATTAGTTATGATATTATCGATGGTTATGACAGTAACTAGTTGGTATAATTAATATCAAACCGTATCACAGTTATAAACAGTGCATCTGCATCTGCATCTGGATTCTGGATTCTGCATTCTGCAATCTGCATCTGGATTCTGCATTCTGCATTCTGCATCTGCATCTGCATTCTGCATCTGCATCTGCATCTGCATCTGGATTCTGCATCTGCATTCTGCATTCTGCATCTGCATCTGCATCTGCATCTGGATTCTGCATTCTGCATCTGCATCTGCATCTGCATCTGGATTCTGCATTCTGCATCTGCATTCTGCATCTGCATCTGCATCTGCATTCTGCATCTGGATTCTGCATTCTGCATTCTGCATCAGCATCTGGATTCTGCATTCTGCATCTGCATTCTGCGTCTGCATCTGCATTCTGCGTCTGCATTCTGCGTCTGCATTCTGCGTCTGCATTCTGCATCTGCATTCTGCATCTGCATTCTGCATCTGGATTCTGCATCTGCATCTGGATTCTGCATTCTGCATCTGCATCTGCATCTGCATTCTGCATCTGCATCTGCATCTGCATTCTGCATCTGCATCTGCATCTGCATTCTGCATCTGCATCTGCATCTGCATTCTGCATCTGCATCTGCATTCTGCATCTGCATCTGCATTCTGCATCTGCATCTGCATTCTGCATCTGCATCTGCATCTGCATTCTGCATCTGCATCTGCATCTGCATTCTGCATCTGCATCTGCATCTGCATTCTGCATCTGCATCTGCATCTGCATTCTGCATCTGCATCTGCATCTGCATTCTGCATCTGCATCTGCATTCTGCATTTGCATCTGCATTCTGCATCTGCATCTGCATCTGCATTCTGCATCTGCATCTGCATTCTGCATCTGCATCTGCATTCTGCATTTGCATTCTGCATCTGCATCTGCATTCTGCATCTGCATCTGCATTCTGCATCTGTATCCTGACGGATGACGGTGACGGTTACGATGACGATCATAAGATATCCTTGGATATCCTTAATATCAGTGATATTATATCCCTGATATCCCTGATATCCCTGATATCCCTGATATCCCTGATATCCTTGATATCCCTGATATCCTTGATATCCCTGATCTCCCTGATATCCCTGATATCCCTGATATCCCTGATATCCCTGATATCCCTGATATCCTTGATATCCCTGATATCCTTGATATCCCTGATATCCTTGATATCCCTGATATCCTTGATATCCCTGATATCCTTGATATCCCTGATATCCTTGATATCCCTGATATCCTTGATATCCCTGATATCTTCGATATCCCTGATATCCTTGATATCCCTGATATCCCTGATATCCCTGATATCCTTGATATCCCTGATATCCTTGATATCCCTTATATCCCTGATATCCCTGATATCCCTGATATCCTTGATATCCCTGATATCCTTGATATCCCTTATATCCCTGATATCCCTGATATCCCTGATATCCTCGATATCCCTGATATCCTCGATATCCCTGATATCCTCGATATCCCTGATATTCCTGATATCCCTGATATCCTTGAAATCCTTGATATCCTCGATATCTTCGATATCTTTGATATCCTGGATATCCTTGATATCCTTGATATCATTGATATCCTTGATATCCTTGATATCCGTAATAATGATATAGATGATAGTGATGATATTAATGATAGTTATGATAGTAATGACAGTAATTAGGATAATAATGATAATAATATTAGTTATGATATTATCGATGGTTATGATAGTAACTAGTTGGTATAATTAATATCAAACCGTATCACAGTTATAAACAGTGCATCTGCATCTGCATCTGGATTCTGCATTCTGCATCTGCATCTGGATTCTGCATTCTGCATTCTGCAATCTGCATCTGGATTCTGCATTCTGCATTCTGCAATCTGCATCTGGATTCTGCATTCTGCATTCTGCAATCTGCATCTGGATTCTGCATTCTGCATTCTGCATTCTGCATTCTGCATTCTGCAATCTGCATCTGGATTCTGCAATCTGCATCTGGATTCTGCATTCTGCATTCTGCAATCTGCATCTTGATTCTGCATTCTGCATTCTGCATTCTGCATTCTGCATCTGCATCTGGATTCTGCATTCTGCATTCTGTATTCTGCATTCTGCATTCTGCATTCTGCATTCTGCATTCTGCATTCTGCATTCTGCATTCTGCATTCTGCATTCTGCATTCTGCATCTGTATCTGCATCTGCATTCTGCATCTGCATCTGCATTCTGCATCTGCATCTGCATTCTGCATCTGCATCTGCATTCTGCATCTGCATCTGCATTCTGCATCTGCATTCTGCATCTGCATCTGCATTCTGCATCTGCATCTGCATTCTGCATCTGCATCTGCATTCTGCATCTGCATCTGCATTCTGCATCTGCATCTGCATTCTGCATCTGCATCTGCATTCTGCATCTGCATCTGCATTCTGTATCTGCATCTGCATTCTGCATCTGCATCTGGATTCTGCATCTGCATCTGGATTCTGCATCTGCATCATTGATATCCTTGATATCCTCGATATCCTCGATATCCTCGATATCCTCGATATCCTCGATATCCTCGATATCCTCGATATCCTCGATATCCTCGATATCCTCGATATCCTCGATATCCTCGGTATCCTCGGTATCCTCGGTATCCTCGGTATCCTCGGTATCCTCGATATCCTCGGTATCCTCGATATCCTCGATTTTTACCTTTACTACTTATGTACTTTTTTTACTATTTTATGTACTTTTACTACTTTATGTTCTGCTTGGTATCTATGTATGCTTACTACTCTTTATATTTGTTGTTATTACCTCTACTAGGTCGCTAAGTAATCTTTATTTTGTATTAGGTTATGTAATTAGTGCTTGTATTCATACTTGCCCCAGTGTCCAAGGGCATAATAAACACGATCAATCAATCAATCAATCGATATCCTCGATATCCTCGATATCCTCGATAATCTCGATATTCTCGATATCCTCGATATCCTCGATATCCTCGTTATCCTCGATATCCTCGATATCCTCGATATCCTCGATATCCTCGATATCCTCGATATCCTCGATATCCTTGATCGTGAATAAAAACGGCAGGATTTGAGTTTTGGCAGTCGTTCGTTCATGAATAAAGGCTCGGTTCTCGTTTTGGCAGTCGTTCGTCAATAAAAAACGGTAGGGTTTCAGTTTTGGCAGTCGTTCGTTTACGAATAAAGGCGCGGGTCTCGGTTTTGCAGTCGTGCAATAATTGAAAACGGCAGGGTTTTAGTTTTGGCAGTCGTTCGTTAATTAAAAACGGCAGTGTTTTAGTTTTTGCAGTTGTTCGTTAATTGAAAACGGCAGGGTTTTAGTTTCGGCAATCGTTCGTTCATGAATAAAGGCTCGGCTCTCGTTTTGGCAGTCGTTCGATTCTTAGAAACGGCAGGGTTTTAGTTTTGTCAGTCGTTCGTCAATTAAAAACGGTAGGGTTCTAGTTTTGGCAATCGCTCGTTAATTAAAAACGGCAGGGTTTTAGTTTTGGCAGTCGTTCGTTAATTAAAAACGGCAGGGTTTTAGTTTTGGCAGTCGTTCGTTCCGATATCCTTGATATCCTTGATATCCTTGATATCCTTGATATCCTTGATATCCTTGATATCCTTGATATCCTTGATATCCTTGATATCCTTGATATCCTTGATATCGTTGATATCCTTGATATCCTTGATATCCTTGATATCGTTGATATCCCTGATATCCCTGATATCCCTGATATCCCTGATATCCCTGATATTCCTGATATCCCTGATATCCCTGATATCCCTGATATCCCTGATATCCCTGATATCCCTGATATCCCTGATATCCCTGATATCCCTGATATCCCTGATATCCCTGATATCCCTGATATCCCCGATATCCCCGATATCCCCGATATCCCTGATATCCCCGATATCCCTGATATCCCTGATATCCCTGATATCCCTGATATCCCTGATATCCTGGATATCCCTGATATCCCTGATATCCCTGATATCCCTGATATCCCTGATATCCCTGATATCCCTGATATCCCTGATATCCCTGATATCCCTGATATCCCTGATATCCTGGATATCCCTGATATCCTGGATATCCCTGATATCCCTGATATCCCTGATATCCCTGATATCCCTGATATCCCTGATATCCCTGATATCCCTGATATCCCTGATATCCCTGATATCCCTGATATCCCTGATATCCCTGATATCCCTGATATCCCTGATATCCCTGATATCCCTGATATCCCTGATATCCCTGATATCCCTGATATCCCTGATATCCCTGATATTCCTGATATCCCTGATATCCCTGATATCCCTGATATCCCTGATATCCCTGATATCCCTGATATCCCTGATATCCCTGATATCCCTGATATCCCTGATATCCCTGATATCCCTGATATCCCCGATATCCCTGATATCCCCGATATCCCTGATATCCCTGATATCCCTGATATCCTGGATATCCCTGATATCCCTGATATCCCTGATATCCCTGATATCCCTGATATCCCTGATATCCTGGATATCCCTGATATCCCTGATATCCCTGATATCCCTAATATCCCTGATATCCGTGATATCCCTGATATCCCTGATATCCCTGATATCCCTGATATCCCCGATATCCCTGATATCCTCGATATCCCTGATATCCCCGATATCCCTGATATCCTCGATATCCCTGATATCCTCGATATCCCTGATATCCTCGATATCCTCGATATCTCTGATATCCCTATTATCCCTGATATCCCTGATATCCCTGATATCCCTGATATCCCTGATATCCCTGATATCCCTGATATCCTGGATATCCCTGATATCCCTGATATCCCTGATATCCCTGATATCCCTGATATCCCTGATATCCCTGATATCCCTGATATCCCTGATATCCCTGATATCCCTGATATCCCTGATATCCCTGATATCCCTGATATCCCTGATATCCCTGATATCCCTGATATCCCTGATATCCCGGATATCCCTGATATCCCTGATATCCCTGATATCCCTGATATCCCTGATATCCCTGATATCCCTGATATCCCTGATATCCCTGATATCCCTGATATCCCTGATATCCCTGATATCCCTGATATCCCTGATATCCCTGATATCCCTGATATCCCTGATATCCCTGATATCCCTGATATCCCTGATATCCCTGATATCCCTGATATCCTTGATATCCCTGATATTCCTGATATCCCTGATATCCCTGATATCCCTGATATCCCTGATATCCCTGATATTCCTGATATCCCTGATATCCCTGATATCCCTGATAACCCTGATATCCCTGATATCCCTGATATCCCTGATATCCCTGATATCCCTGATATCCCTGATATCCCTGATGGTTATGATATCCCTTGATGGTTATGATGATATCCCTTGATGGTTATGATGGTAATGATGATAGTGATAATGATGATGATGATAATGGTGATGATGATGATGATGATGATGATGATGATAATGGTTGCGGTGGTGGTTTCGGTGACGGTGACGGTGACGGTGACGCCGACGGTGACGGTGACGGTGACGGTGACGGTGACGGTGACGTCGGCGGTGGCGGTGGCGGTGGCGGTAGCGGTGGCGGTGGCGGTGGCGGTGGCGGTGGCGGTGGCGGTGGCGGTGACGGTGACGGTGACGGTGACGCTGACGGTAACGGTGACGGTGACGGTGACGGTGACGGTTACGGTGACGGTGACGATGACGATCATAAGATATCCTTGGATATCCTTAATATCAATGATATTATATCCCTGATATCCCTGATATCCCTGATATCCTTGATATCCCTGATATCCCTGATATCCCTGATATCCCTGATATCCCTGATATCCCTGATATCCCTGATATCCCTGATATTCCTGATATCCCTGATATCCCTGATATCCCTGATATCCCTGATATCCTTGATATCCCTGATATTCCTGATATCCCTGATATCCCTGATATCCCTGATATCCCTGATATCCCTGATATCCCTGATATCCCTGATATCCCTGATATCCCTGATATCCCTGATATCCCTGATATCCCTGATATCCCTGATATCCCTGATATCCCTGATATCCCTGATATCCCTGATATCCCTGATATCCCTGATATCCCTGATATCCCTGATATCCCTGATATCCCTGATATCCCTGATATCCCTGATATCCCTGATATCCCTGATATCCCTGATATCCCTGATATCCCTGATATCCCTGATATCCCTGATATCCCTGATATCCCTGATATCCCTGATATCCCTGATATCCCTGATATCCCTGATATCCCTGATATCCCTGATATCCCTGATATCCCTGATATCCCTGATATCCCTGATATCCCTGATATCCCTGATATCCCTGATATCCCTGATATCCCTGATATCCCTGATACCCTGGATATCCCTGATATCCTGGATATCCCTGATATCCTTGATATCCCTGATATTTTTGATATCCCTGATATCCTTGATATCCCTGATATCCTTGATATCCCTGATATCCTTGATATCCCTGATATCCTTGATATCCCTGATATCCTTGATATCCCTGATATCCTTGATATCCCTGATATCCTTGATATCCCTGATATCCTTGATATCCCTGATATTCTTGATATCCCTGATATCCTTGATATCACTGATATCCTTGATATCCCTGATATCCTTGATATCCCTGATATCCTTGATATCCCTGATATCCTCGATATCCCTGATATTCCTGATATCCCTGATATCCTTGAAATCCTTGATATCCTCGATATCTCCGATATCTTTGATATCCTGGATATCCTTGATATCCTTGATATCATTGATATCCTTGATATCCTTGATATCCGTAATAATGATATAGATGATAGTGATGATATTAATGATAGTTATGATAGTAATGACAGTAATAAGGATAATAATGATAATAATATTAGTTATGATATTATCGATGGTTATGATAGTAACTAGTTGGTATAATTAATATCAAACCGTATCACAGTTATAAACAGTGCATCTGCATCTGCATCTGGATTCTGCATTCTGCATCTGCATCTGGATTCTGGATTCTGCATTCTGCAATCTGCATCTGGATTCTGCATTCTGCATTCTGCAATCTGCATCTGGATTCTGCATTCTGCATTCTGCATTCTGCATTCTGCATTCTGCAATCTGCATCTGGATTCTGCAATCTGCATCTGGATTCTGCATTCTGCATTCTGCAATCTGCATCTTGATTCTGCATTCTGCATTCTGCATTCTTCATCTGCATCTGGATTCTGCATTCTGCATTCTGTATTCTGCATTCTGCATATTGCATTCTGCATTCTGCATTCTGCATTCTGCATGCTGCATTCTGCATTCTGCATTCTGCATTCTGCATTCTGCATTCTGCATTCTGCATCTGTATCTGCATCTGCATTCTGCATCTGCATCTGCATTCTGCATCTGCATCTGCATTCTGCATCTGCATCTGCATTCTGCATCTGCATCTGCATTCTGCATCTGCATCTGCATTCTGCATCTGCATTCTGCATCTGCATCTGCATTCTGCATCTGCATCTGCATTCTGCATCTGCATCTGCATTTTGCATCTGCATCTGCATTCTGCATCTGCATCTGCATTTTGCATCTGCATCTGCATTTTGCATCTGCATCTGCATTCTGCATCTGCATCTGCATTCTGCATCTGCATCTGCATTCTGCATCTGCATCTGCATTCTGCATCTGCATCTGCATTCTGCATCTGCATCTGCATTCTGCATCTGCATCTGCATCTGCATTCTGCATTCTGCATCTGCATCTGCATTCTGCATTCTGCATCTGCATCTGCATTCTGCATTCTGCATTCTGCATCTGCATTCTGCATTCTGCATTCTGCATTCTGCATTCTGCATTCTGCATTCTGCATCCTGCATTCTGCATCTGCATTCTGCATTCTGCATCTGCATTCTGCATTCTGCATTCTGCATTCTGCATTCTGCATTCTGCATTCTGCATTCTGCATTCTGCATTCTGCATTCTGCATTCTGCATTCTGCATTCTGCATTCTGCATTCTGCATTCTGCATCTGCATTCTGCATTCTGCATTCTGCATTCTGCATTCTGCATTCTGCATTCTGCATTCTGCATTCTGCATTCTGCATTCTGCATCTGCATTCTGCATTCTGCATTCTGCATCTGCATTCTGCATTCTGCATTCTGCATCTGCATTCTGCATTCTGCATTCTGCATCTGCATTCTGCATTCTGCATTCTGCATTCTGCATTCTGCATTCTGCATTCTGCATTCTGCATTCTGCATTCTGCATTCTGCATTCTGCATTCTGCATTCTGCATTCTGCATCTGCATCTGCATTCTGCATTCTGCATTCTGCATCTGCATTCTGCATTCTGCATTCTGCATTCTGCATTCTGCATTCTGCATCTGCATTCTGCATTCTGCATTCTGCATCTGCATTCTGCATTCTGCATTCTGCATTCTGCATTCTGCATTCTGCATTCTGCATTCTGCATTCTGCATCTGCATTCTGCATTCTGCATTCTGCATTCTGCATTCTGCATTCTGCATTCTGCATTCTGCATTCTGCATTCTGCATTCTGCATCTGCATTCTGCATTCTGCATTCTGCATTCTGCATCTGCATTCTGCATTCTGCATCCTGCCTTCTGCATTCTGCATTCTGCTTCTGCATTCTGCATTCTGCATTCTGCATTCTGCATTCTGCATTCTGCATTCTGCATTCTGCATTCTGCATTCTGCATTCTGCATTCTGCATTCTGCATTCTGCATCTGCATTCTGCATTCTGCCTTCTGCATTCTGCATTCTGCATTCTGCATTCTGCATTCTGCATTCTGCATTCTGCATTCTGCATTCTGCATCTGCATTCTGCATTCTGCATCTGCATTCTGCATTCTGCATTCTGCATTCTGCATTCTGCATTCTGCATCCTGCATTCTGCATCTGCATTCTGCATTCTGCATTCTGCATTCTGCATTCTGCATCTGCATCTGCATTCTGCATTCTGCATCCTGCATTCTGCATCTGCATTCTGCATTCTGCATTCTGCATCTGCATTCTGCATTCTGCATTCTGCATTCTGCATTCTGCATCTGCATTCTGCATCTGCATTCTGCATTCTGCATTCTGCATCTGCATTCTGCATTCTGCATTCTGCATTCTGCATTCTGCATTATGCATTCTGCATTCTGCATTCTGCATTCTGCATTCTGCATTCTGCATTCTGCATTCTGCATTCTGCATTCTGCATTCTGCATTCTGCATTCTGCATTCTGCATTCTGCATTCTGCATTCTGCATTCTGCATTCTGCATTCTGCATTCTGCATCTGCATTCTGCATTCTGCATTCTGCATCTGCATTCTGCATTCTGCATTCTGCATTCTGCATTCTGCATTCTGCATTCTGCATTCTGCATTCTGCATCTGCATTCTGCATTCTGCATTCTGCATTCTGCATTCTGCATTCTGCATTCTGCATTCTGCATTCTGCATTCTGCATTCTGCATTCTGCATTCTGCATTCTGCATTCTGCATTCTGCATCCTGCATTCTGCATCTGCATTCTGCATTCTGCATTCTGCATTCTGCATTCTGCATTCTGCATTCTGCATCCTGCCTTCTGCATTCTGCATTCTGCTTCTGCATTCTGCATTCTGCATTCTGCATTCTGCATTCTGCATTCTGCATTCTGCATTCTGCATTCTGCATTCTGCATTCTGCATTCTGCATCTGCATTCTGCATTCTGCATTCTGCATTCTGCATTCTGCATTCTGCATTCTGCATTCTGCATTCTGCATTCTGCATTCTGCATTCTGCATCTGCATTCTGCATTCTGCATTCTGCATTCTGCATTCTGCATTCTGCATTCTGCATTCTGCATTCTGCATTCTGCATTCTGCATTCTGCATCTGCATTCTGCATTCTGCATTCTGCATTCTGCATTCTGCATTCTGCATTCTGCATTCTGCATTCTGCATTCTGCATTCTGCATCTGCATTCTGCATTCTGCATTCTGCATTCTGCATTCTGCATTCTGCATTCTGCATTCTGCATTCTGCATTCTGCATTCTGCATTCTGCATCTGCATTCTGCATTCTGCATTCTGCATTCTGCATTCTGCATTCTGCATTCTGCATTCTGCATTCTGCATTCTGCATTCTGCATTCTGCATCTGCATTCTGCATTCTGCATCTGCATTCTGCATTCTGCATTCTGCATTCTGCATTCTGCATTCTGCATTCTGCATTCTGCATCTGCATTCTGCATTCTGCATTCTGCATTCTGCATTCTGCATTCTGCATTCTGCATTCTGCATTCTGCATTCTGCATTCTGCATTCTGCATCTGCATTCTGCATCCTGCATTCTGCATCTGCATTCTGCATTCTGCATTCTGCATTCTGCATTCTGCATTCTGCATTCTGCATCCTGCATTCTGCATCTGCATTCTGCATTCTGCATTCTGCATTCTGCATCTGCATTCTGCATTCTGCATCTGCATTCTGCATTCTGCATTCTGCATCTGCATTCTGCATTCTGCATTCTGCATTCTGCATTCTGCATTCTGCATTCTGCATCTGCATTCTGCATTCTGCATTCTGCATCCTGCATTCTGCATCTGCATTCTGCATTCTGCATTCTGCATTCTGCATTCTGCATTCTGCATCTGCATTCTGCATTCTGCATTCTGCATTCTGCATTCTGCATTCTGCATTCTGCATTCTGCATTCTGCATTCTGCATTCTGCATTCTGCATTCTGCATTCTGCATTCTGCATCTGCATTCTGCATTCTGCATTCTGCATTCTGCATTCTGCATCTGCATTCTGCATCCTGCCTTCTGCATTCTGCATTCTGCTTCTGCATTCTGCATTCTGCATTCTGCATTCTGCATTCTGCATTCTGCATTCTGCATTCTGCATTCTGCATTCTGCATTCTGCATTCTGCATTCTGCATTCTGCATCTGCATTCTGCATTCTGCATTCTGCATTCTGCATTCTGCATTCTGCATTCTGCATTCTGCATCTGCATTCTGCATTCTGCATTCTGCATTCTGCATTCTGCATCTGCATTCTGCATCCTGCCTTCTGCATTCTGCATTCTGCTTCTGCATTCTGCATTCTGCATTCTGCATTCTGCATTCTGCATTCTGCATTCTGCATTCTGCATTCTGCATTCTGCATTCTGCATTCTGCATTCTGCATTCTGCATTCTGCATTCTGCATCTGCATTCTGCATTCTGCATTCTGCATTCTGCATTCTGCATTCTGCATCTGCATTCTGCATTCTGCATTCTGCATTCTGCATTCTGCATTCTGCATTCTGCATTCTGCATTCTGCATTCTGCATTCTGCATTCTGCATCTGCATTCTGCATTCTGCATCTGCATTCTGCATTCTGCATTCTGCATTCTGCATTCTGCATTCTGCATCTGCATTCTGCATTCTGCATTCTGCATTCTGCATTCTGCATTCTGCATTCTGCATTCTGCATTCTGCATTCTGCATTCTGCATTCTGCATCTGCATTCTGCATTCTGCATTCTGCATCTGCATTCTGCATTCTGCATTCTGCATTCTGCATTCTGCATTCTGCATTCTGCATTCTGCATTCTGCATCTGCATTCTGCATTCTGCATTCTGCATTCTGCATTCTGCATTCTGCATCTGCATTCTGCATTCTGCATTCTGCATTCTGCATTCTGCATTCTGCATTCTGCATTCTGCATTCTGCATTCTGCATTCTGCATTCTGCATTCTGCATTCTGCATCTGCATTCTGCATTCTGCATTCTGCATTCTGCATTCTGCATCTGCATTCTGCATCCTGCCTTCTGCATTCTGCATTCTGCTTCTGCATTCTGCATTCTGCATTCTGCATTCTGCATTCTGCATTCTGCATTCTGCATTCTGCATTCTGCATTCTGCATTCTGCATTCTGCATTCTGCATTCTGCATTCTGCATTCTGCATCTGCATTCTGCATTCTGCATTCTGCATTCTGCATTCTGCATTCTGCATTCTGCATTCTGCATTCTGCATTCTGCATTCTGCATTCTGCATCTGCATTCTGCATTCTGCATTCTGCATTCTGCATTCTGCATTCTGCATTCTGCATTCTGCATTCTGCATTCTGCATTCTGCATTCTGCATTCTGCATTCTGCATCTGCATTCTGCATTCTGCATCTGCATTCTGCATTCTGCATTCTGCATTCTGCATTCTGCATTCTGCATTCTGCATTCTGCATCTGCATTCTGCATTCTGCATTCTGCATTCTGCATTCTGCATTCTGCATTCTGCATTCTGCATTCTGCATTCTGCATTCTGCATTCTGCATCTGCATTCTGCATTCTGCATTCTGCATCTGCATTCTGCATTCTGCATTCTGCATTCTGCATTCTGCATTCTGCATTCTGCATTCTGCATTCTGCATCTGCATTCTGCATTCTGCATTCTGCATTCTGCATTCTGCATTCTGCATTCTGCATTCTGCATTCTGCATTCTGCATTCTGCATTCTGCATTCTGCATTCTGCATTCTGCATTCTGCATCCTGCATTCTGCATTCTGCATTCTGCATTCTGCATTCTGCATCTGCATTCTGCATTCTGCATTCTGCATTCTGCATTCTGCATTCTGCATTCTGCATTCTGCATTCTGCATTCTGCATTCTGCATTCTGCATCTGCATTCTGCATTCTGCATTCTGCATTCTGCATTCTGCATTCTGCATTCTGCATTCTGCATTCTGCATTCTGCATTCTGCATTCTGCATCTGCATTCTGCATTCTGCATCTGCATTCTGCATTCTGCATTCTGCATTCTGCATTCTGCATTCTGCATTCTGCATTCTGCATCTGCATTCTGCATTCTGCATTCTGCATTCTGCATTCTGCATTCTGCATTCTGCATTCTGCATTCTGCATTCTGCATTCTGCATTCTGCATCTGCATTCTGCATCCTGCATTCTGCATCTGCATTCTGCATTCTGCATTCTGCATTCTGCATTCTGCATTCTGCATTCTGCATCCTGCATTCTGCATCTGCATTCTGCATTCTGCATTCTGCATTCTGCATCTGCATTCTGCATTCTGCATCTGCATTCTGCATTCTGCATTCTGCATCTGCATTCTGCATTCTGCATTCTGCATTCTGCATTCTGCATTCTGCATTCTGCATCTGCATTCTGCATTCTGCATTCTGCATCCTGCATTCTGCATCTGCATTCTGCATTCTGCATTCTGCATTCTGCATTCTGCATTCTGCATCTGCATTCTGCATTCTGCATTCTGCATTCTGCATCTGCATTCTGCATTCTGCATTCTGCATCTGCATTCTGCATTCTGCATTCTGCATCTGCATTCTGCATTCTGCATTCTGCATTCTGCATTCTGCATTCTGCATTCTGCATTCTGCATTCTGCATCTGCATTCTGCATTCTGCATCTGCATTCTGCATTCTGCATTCTGCATTCTGCATTCTGCATTCTGCATTCTGCATTCTGCATCTGCATTCTGCATTCTGCATTCTGCATTCTGCATCTGCATTCTGCATTCTGCATTCTGCATTCTGCATTCTGCATTCTGCATTCTGCATTCTGCATTCTGCATTCTGCATTCTGCATTCTGCATCTGCATTCTGCATTCTGCATCTGCATTCTGCATTCTGCATTCTGCATTCTGCATTCTGCATTCTGCATTCTGCATTCTGCATCTGCATTCTGCATTCTGCATTCTGCATTCTGCATTCTGCATTCTGCATTCTGCATTCTGCATTCTGCATTCTGCATTCTGCATTCTGCATCTGCATTCTGCATCCTGCATTCTGCATCTGCATTCTGCATTCTGCATTCTGCATTCTGCATTCTGCATTCTGCATTCTGCATCCTGCATTCTGCATCTGCATTCTGCATTCTGCATTCTGCATTCTGCATCTGCATTCTGCATTCTGCATCTGCATTCTGCATTCTGCATTCTGCATCTGCATTCTGCATTCTGCATTCTGCATTCTGCATTCTGCATTCTGCATTCTGCATCTGCATTCTGCATTCTGCATTCTGCATCCTGCATTCTGCATCTGCATTCTGCATTCTGCATTCTGCATTCTGCATTCTGCATTCTGCATCTGCATTCTGCATTCTGCATTCTGCATTCTGCATCTGCATTCTGCATTCTGCATTCTGCATCTGCATTCTGCATTCTGCATTCTGCATCTGCATTCTGCATTCTGCATTCTGCATCTGCATTCTGCATTCTGCATTCTGCATTCTGCATTCTGCATTCTGCATTCTGCATTCTGCATTCTGCATTCTGCATTCTGCATCTGCATCTGCATTCTGCATTCTGCATTCTGCATCTGCATTCTGCATTCTGCATTCTGCATTCTGCATTCTGCATTCTGCATCTGCATTCTGCATTCTGCATTCTGCATCTGCATTCTGCATTCTGCATTCTGCATTCTGCATTCTGCATTCTGCATTCTGCATTCTGCATTCTGCATCTGCATTCTGCATTCTGCATTCTGCATTCTGCATTCTGCATTCTGCATTCTGCATTCTGCATTCTGCATTCTGCATTCTGCATCTGCATTCTGCATTCTGCATTCTGCATTCTGCATCTGCATTCTGCATTCTGCATCCTGCCTTCTGCATTCTGCATTCTGCTTCTGCATTCTGCATTCTGCATTCTGCATTCTGCATTCTGCATTCTGCATTCTGCATTCTGCATTCTGCATTCTGCATTCTGCATTCTGCATTCTGCATTCTGCATCTGCATTCTGCATTCTGCCTTCTGCATTCTGCATTCTGCATTCTGCATTCTGCATTCTGCATTCTGCATTCTGCATTCTGCATTCTGCATTCTGCATTCTGCATTCTGCATTCTGCATTCTGCATTCTGCATTCTGCATTCTGCATTCTGCATCTGCATTCTGCATTCTGCATTCTGCATCTGCATTCTGCATTCTGCATTCTGCATTCTGCATTCTGCATTCTGCATTCTGCATTCTGCATTCTGCATCTGCATTCTGCATTCTGCATTCTGCATTCTGCATTCTGCATTCTGCATTCTGCATTCTGCATTCTGCATTCTGCATTCTGCATTCTGCATTCTGCATTCTGCATTCTGCATTCTGCATCCTGCATTCTGCATCTGCATTCTGCATTCTGCATTCTGCATTCTGCATTCTGCATTCTGCATTCTGCATCCTGCCTTCTGCATTCTGCATTCTGCTTCTGCATTCTGCATTCTGCATTCTGCATTCTGCATTCTGCATTCTGCATTCTGCATTCTGCATTCTGCATTCTGCATTCTGCATTCTGCATTCTGCATTCTGCATTCTGCATTCTGCATCTGCATTCTGCATTCTGCATTCTGCATTCTGCATTCTGCATTCTGCATTCTGCATTCTGCATTCTGCATTCTGCATCTGCATTCTGCATTCTGCATTCTGCATTCTGCATTCTGCATTCTGCATTCTGCATTCTGCATTCTGCATTCTGCATTCTGCATTCTGCATCTGCATTCTGCATTCTGCATCTGCATTCTGCATTCTGCATTCTGCATTCTGCATTCTGCATTCTGCATTCTGCATTCTGCATCTGCATTCTGCATTCTGCATTCTGCATTCTGCATTCTGCATTCTGCATTCTGCATTCTGCATTCTGCATTCTGCATTCTGCATTCTGCATCTGCATTCTGCATTCTGCATTCTGCATCTGCATTCTGCATTCTGCATTCTGCATTCTGCATTCTGCATTCTGCATTCTGCATTCTGCATTCTGCATTCTGCATCTGCATTCTGCATTCTGCATTCTGCATTCTGCATTCTGCATTCTGCATTCTGCATTCTGCATTCTGCATTCTGCATTCTGCATTCTGCATTCTGCATTCTGCATTCTGCATTCTGCATCCTGCATTCTGCATCTGCATTCTGCATTCTGCATTCTGCATTCTGCATTCTGCATTCTGCATTCTGCATCCTGCCTTCTGCATTCTGCATTCTGCTTCTGCATTCTGCATTCTGCATTCTGCATTCTGCATTCTGCATTCTGCATTCTGCATTCTGCATTCTGCATTCTGCATTCTGCATTCTGCATTCTGCATTCTGCATTCTGCATTCTGCATCTGCATTCTGCATTCTGCATTCTGCATTCTGCATTCTGCATTCTGCATTCTGCATTCTGCATTCTGCATTCTGCATTCTGCATTCTGCATCTGCATTCTGCATTCTGCATTCTGCATTCTGCATTCTGCATTCTGCATTCTGCATTCTGCATTCTGCATTCTGCATTCTGCATTCTGCATCTGCATTCTGCATTCTGCATCTGCATTCTGCATTCTGCATTCTGCATTCTGCATTCTGCATTCTGCATTCTGCATTCTGCATCTGCATTCTGCATTCTGCATTCTGCATTCTGCATTCTGCATTCTGCATTCTGCATTCTGCATTCTGCATTCTGCATTCTGCATTCTGCATCTGCATTCTGCATCCTGCATTCTGCATCTGCATTCTGCATTCTGCATTCTGCATTCTGCATTCTGCATTCTGCATTCTGCATCCTGCATTCTGCATCTGCATTCTGCATTCTGCATTCTGCATTCTGCATCTGCATTCTGCATTCTGCATCTGCATTCTGCATTCTGCATTCTGCATCTGCATTCTGCATTCTGCATTCTGCATTCTGCATTCTGCATTCTGCATTCTGCATCTGCATTCTGCATTCTGCATTCTGCATCCTGCATTCTGCATCTGCATTCTGCATTCTGCATTCTGCATTCTGCATTCTGCATTCTGCATCTGCATTCTGCATTCTGCATTCTGCATTCTGCATTCTGCATTCTGCATTCTGCATTCTGCATTCTGCATTCTGCATTCTGCATTCTGCATTCTGCATTCTGCATTCTGCATCTGCATTCTGCATTCTGCATTCTGCATTCTGCATTCTGCATCTGCATTCTGCATCCTGCCTTCTGCATTCTGCATTCTGCTTCTGCATTCTGCATTCTGCATTCTGCATTCTGCATTCTGCATTCTGCATTCTGCATTCTGCATTCTGCATTCTGCATTCTGCATTCTGCATTCTGCATTCTGCATCTGCATTCTGCATTCTGCATTCTGCATTCTGCATTCTGCATTCTGCATTCTGCATTCTGCATTCTGCATTCTGCATTCTGCATCTGCATTCTGCATTCTGCATTCTGCATTCTGCATTCTGCATTCTGCATTCTGCATTCTGCATTCTGCATTCTGCATTCTGCATTCTGCATCTGCATTCTGCATTCTGCATCTGCATTCTGCATTCTGCATTCTGCATTCTGCATTCTGCATTCTGCATTCTGCATTCTGCATCTGCATTCTGCATTCTGCATCTGCATTCTGCATTCTGCATTCTGCATTCTGCATTCTGCATTCTGCATCCTGCATTCTGCATCTGCATTCTGCATTCTGCATTCTGCATTCTGCATTCTGCATCTGCATCTGCATTCTGCATTCTGCATCCTGCATTCTGCATCTGCATTCTGCATTCTGCATTCTGCATCTGCATTCTGCATTCTGCATTCTGCATTCTGCATTCTGCATCTGCATTCTGCATCTGCATTCTGCATTCTGCATTCTGCATCTGCATTCTGCATTCTGCATTCTGCATTCTGCATTCTGCATTATGCATTCTGCATTCTGCATTCTGCATTCTGCATTCTGCATTCTGCATTCTGCATTCTGCATTCTGCATTCTGCATTCTGCATTCTGCATTCTGCATTCTGCATTCTGCATTCTGCATTCTGCATTCTGCATTCTGCATTCTGCATTCTGCATTCTGCATTCTGCATTCTGCATTCTGCATTCTGCATCTGCATTCTGCATTCTGCATTCTGCATCTGCATTCTGCATTCTGCATTCTGCATTCTGCATTCTGCATTCTGCATTCTGCATTCTGCATTCTGCATCTGCATTCTGCATTCTGCATTCTGCATTCTGCATTCTGCATTCTGCATTCTGCATTCTGCATTCTGCATTCTGCATTCTGCATTCTGCATTCTGCATTCTGCATTCTGCATTCTGCATCCTGCATTCTGCATCTGCATTCTGCATTCTGCATTCTGCATTCTGCATTCTGCATTCTGCATTCTGCATCCTGCCTTCTGCATTCTGCATTCTGCTTCTGCATTCTGCATTCTGCATTCTGCATTCTGCATTCTGCATTCTGCATTCTGCATTCTGCATTCTGCATTCTGCATTCTGCATTCTGCATTCTGCATTCTGCATTCTGCATTCTGCATTCTGCATCTGCATTCTGCATTCTGCATTCTGCATTCTGCATTCTGCATTCTGCATTCTGCATTCTGCATTCTGCATTCTGCATTCTGCATTCTGCATCTGCATTCTGCATTCTGCATTCTGCATTCTGCATTCTGCATTCTGCATTCTGCATTCTGCATTCTGCATTCTGCATTCTGCATTCTGCATCTGCATTCTGCATTCTGCATCTGCATTCTGCATTCTGCATTCTGCATTCTGCATTCTGCATTCTGCATTCTGCATTCTGCATCTGCATTCTGCATTCTGCATTCTGCATTCTGCATCTGCATTCTGCATTCTGCATTCTGCATTCTGCATTCTGCATTCTGCATTCTGCATCTGCATTCTGCATTCTGCATTCTGCATCTGCATTCTGCATTCTGCATTCTGCATTCTGCATTCTGCATTCTGCATTCTGCATTCTGCATTCTGCATCTGCATTCTGCATTCTGCATTCTGCATTCTGCATTCTGCATTCTGCATTCTGCATTCTGCATTCTGCATTCTGCATTCTGCATTCTGCATTCTGCATTCTGCATTCTGCATTCTGCATCTGCATCTGGATTCTGCATTCTGCATCTGCATTCTGCATCCAACTATCATAACTATCAATAATAACTTACCAACTATCATAACTATCAATAATAACTTATATCATTATCTGCAATAATAACTTATATCATTATCTGCATTCTGCATCTGCATTCTGCATCTGCATTCTGCACCTGCATCTGCATTCTGCACCTGCATCTGCATTCTGCACCTGCATCTGCATTCTGCACCTGCATCTGCATTCTGCATCTGCATTCTGAACCTGCATCTGCATTCTGCATTCTGCATCTGCATTCTGCATTCTGCATTCTGCATTCTGCATTCTGCATCTGCATTCTGCATCCTGCATTCTGCATCTGCATTCTGCATTCTGCATTCTGCATTCTGCATCTGCATCTGCATTCTGCATTCTGCATTCTGCATCTGCATTCTGCATTCTGCATTCTGCATTCTGCATTCTGCATTCTGCATTCTGCATTCTGCATTCTGCATTCTGCATTCTGCATTCTGCATCTGCATTCTGCATCTGCATTCTGCACGGGCATTCTGCACCTGCATCTGCATTCTGCATCTGCATTCTGAACCTGCATCTGCATTCTGCATTCTGCATTCTGGACCTGCATCTGCATTCTGCATTCTGCATTCTGCATTCTGCATCTGCATCTGGATTCTGCATTCTGCATTCTGCATTCTGCATTCTGCATCTGCATTCTGCATCTGCATTCTGCACGGGCATTCTGCACCTGCATTCTGCATCTGCATTCTGCACCTGCATCTGCATTCTGCACCTGCATCTGCATTCTGCACCTGCATCTGCATTCCGCACCTGCATTCTGAACCTGCATCTGCATTCTGCATCTGCATTCTGCATCTGCATTCTGAACCTGCATCTGCATTCTGCACCTGCATCTGCATCTGCACCTGCATCTGCATTCTGCATCTGCATTCTGAACCTGCATCTGCATTCTGCATTCTGCATTCCGCATTCTGCATTCTGCATCTGCATCTGGATTCTGCATTCTGCATTCTGCATTCTGCATCTGCATCTGGATTCTGCATTCTGCATCTGCATTCTGCATCCTGCATTCTGCATCTGCATTCTGCATTCTGCATTCTGCATTCTGCATCTGCATCTGCATTCTGCATTCTGCATTCTGCATCTGCATTCTGCATTCTGCATTCTGCATTCTGCATTCTGCATTCTGCATTCTGCATTCTGCATTCTGCATCCTGCATTCTGCATCTGCATTCTGCATTCTGCATCTGCATTCTGCATTCTGCATTCTGCATCTGCATCTGCATTCTGCATTCTGCACCTGCATCTGCATTCTGCACCTGCATCTGCATTCTGCATCTGCATTCTGAACCTGCATCTGCATTCTGCATTCTGCATCTGCATTCTGCATTCTGCATTCCGCATTCTGCATTCTGCATCTGCATTCTGCATCAGGATTCTGCATTCTGCATCTGCATTCTGCATCCTGCATTCTGCATCTGCATTCTGCATTCTGCATTCTGCATTCTGCATTCTGCATTCTGCATTCTGCATTCTGCATTCTGCATTCTGCATCCTGCATTCTGCATTCTGCATTCTGCATTCTGCATTCTGCATCCTGCATTCTGCATTCTGCATCCTGCATTCTGCATCTGCATTCTGCATTCTGCATCTGCATTCTGCATTCTGCATTCTGCATCTGCATCTGCATTCTGCATTCTGCATTCTGCATTCTGCATTCTGCATTCTGCATTCTGCATCTGCATTCTGCATTCTGCATTCTGCATTCTGCATTCTGCATTCTGCATTCTGCATTCTGCATTCTGCATTCTGCATCCTGCATTCTGCATTCTGCATTCTGCATTCTGCATTCTGCATCCTGCATTCTGCATCTGCATTCTGCATTCTGCATCTGCATTCTGCATTCTGCATTCTGCATCTGCATCTGCATTCTGCATTCTGCATTCTGCATTCTGCATTCTGCATTCTGCATTCTGCATCTGCATTCTGCATTCTGCATTCTGCATTCTGCATTCTGCATTCTGCATTCTGCATTCTGCATTCTGCATTCTGCATCCTGCATTCTGCATTCTGCATTCTGCATTCTGCATTCTGCATCCTGCATTCTGCATTCTGCATCCTGCATTCTGCATTCTGCATTCTGCATTCTGCATTCTGCATGTGCATCTGCATTCTGCATCTGCCCTACCCTAATACCCTAAAACCCTACCGTATTGACTGACGAACGACTGCCAAAACTGAAATTCGCCTTTATTCATGAACGACGAACGACTGCCAAAACTAAAACCCTGCTTTTTTCAACTAACGAACGACTGCCAAAACTGCCGTAACTGCCAACTATCAATAATATCATAACAATATTATGATGATCTGCATTTCATTATTATCATAAAATGACTGTCATTACTATCATAACTATTATCAATCATTTATATATATTTTATCTATTTTTAATCTATTAATCTTTCTCATCCCAATCTATCATTATTACGGATATCGAGGATATCAAGGATATCAAGGATATCATTCTGGATAGGATTCTGCATTCTGCATTCTGCATTCTGCATTCTGAACCTGCATCTGCATTCTGCACCTGCATCTGCATCTGCACCTGCATCTGCATTCTGCATCTGCATTCTGAACCTGCATCTGCATTCTGCACCTGCATCTGCATCTGCACCTGCATCTGCATTCTGCATCTGCATTCTGAACCTGCATCTGCATTCTGCATTCTGCATTCCGCATTCTGCATTCTGCATCTGCATCTGGATTCTGCATTCTGCATTCTGCATTCTGCATCTGCATTCTGCATTCTGCATTCTGCATTCTGCATTCTGCATCTGCATTCTGCATTCTGCATTCTGCATCTGCATTCTGCATTCTGCATTCTGCATTCTGCATTCTGCATTCTGCATTCTGCATTCTGCATTCTGCATTCTGCATTCTGCATTCTGCATTCTGCATTCTGCATTCTGCATTCTGCATTCTGCATTCTGCATTCTGCATTCTGCATTCTGCATCTGCATTCTGCATTCTGCATTCTGCATTCTGCATTCTGCATTCTGCATTCTGCATTCTGCATTCTGCATTCTGCATTCTGCATTCTGCATTCTGCATTCTGCATTCTGCATTCTGCATCCTGCATTCTGCATCTGCATTCTGCATTCTGCATTCTGCATTCTGCATTCTGCATTCTGCATTCTGCATCCTGCCTTCTGCATTCTGCATTCTGCTTCTGCATTCTGCATTCTGCATTCTGCATTCTGCATTCTGCATTCTGCATTCTGCATTCTGCATTCTGCATTCTGCATTCTGCATTCTGCATTCTGCATTCTGCATTCTGCATTCTGCATCTGCATTCTGCATTCTGCATTCTGCATTCTGCATTCTGCATTCTGCATTCTGCATTCTGCATTCTGCATTCTGCATTCTGCATTCTGCATCTGCATTCTGCATTCTGCATTCTGCATTCTGCATTCTGCATTCTGCATTCTGCATTCTGCATTCTGCATTCTGCATTCTGCATTCTGCATCTGCATTCTGCATTCTGCATCTGCATTCTGCATTCTGCATTCTGCATTCTGCATTCTGCATTCTGCATTCTGCATTCTGCATCTGCATTCTGCATTCTGCATTCTGCATTCTGCATTCTGCATTCTGCATTCTGCATTCTGCATTCTGCATTCTGCATTCTGCATTCTGCATCTGCATTCTGCATTCTGCATTCTGCATCTGCATTCTGCATTCTGCATTCTGCATTCTGCATTCTGCATTCTGCATTCTGCATTCTGCATTCTGCATCTGCATTCTGCATTCTGCATTCTGCATTCTGCATTCTGCATTCTGCATTCTGCATTCTGCATTCTGCATTCTGCATTCTGCATTCTGCATTCTGCATTCTGCATTCTGCATTCTGCATCCTGCATTCTGCATCTGCATTCTGCATTCTGCATTCTGCATTCTGCATTCTGCATTCTGCATTCTGCATCCTGCCTTCTGCATTCTGCATTCTGCTTCTGCATTCTGCATTCTGCATTCTGCATTCTGCATTCTGCATTCTGCATTCTGCATTCTGCATTCTGCATTCTGCATTCTGCATTCTGCATTCTGCATTCTGCATTCTGCATTCTGCATTCTGCATTCTGCATTCTGCATTCTGCATCTGCATTCTGCATTCTGCATTCTGCATTCTGCATTCTGCATTCTGCATTCTGCATTCTGCATTCTGCATTCTGCATTCTGCATTCTGCATCTGCATTCTGCATTCTGCATTCTGCATTCTGCATTCTGCATTCTGCATTCTGCATTCTGCATTCTGCATTCTGCATTCTGCATTCTGCATCTGCAT
This sequence comes from Tenthredo mesomela, assembly GCA_943736025.1. NCBI lineage: Eukaryota > Metazoa > Arthropoda > Insecta > Hymenoptera > Tenthredinidae > Tenthredo > Tenthredo mesomela. The sequence goes on along the minus strand of OX031016.1, from coordinate 15,203,891 downwards.
TCTGCATTCTGCATCTGCATTCTGCATTCTGCATTCTGCATTCTGCATTCTGCATTCTGCATTCTGCATTCTGCATCTGCATTCTGCATTCTGCATTCTGCATTCTGCATTCTGCATTCTGCATTCTGCATTCTGCATTCTGCATTCTGCATTCTGCATTCTGCATCTGCATTCTGCATCCTGCATTCTGCATCTGCATTCTGCATTCTGCATTCTGCATTCTGCATTCTGCATTCTGCATTCTGCATCCTGCATTCTGCATCTGCATTCTGCATTCTGCATTCTGCATTCTGCATCTGCATTCTGCATTCTGCATCTGCATTCTGCATTCTGCATTCTGCATCTGCATTCTGCATTCTGCATTCTGCATTCTGCATTCTGCATTCTGCATTCTGCATCTGCATTCTGCATTCTGCATTCTGCATCCTGCATTCTGCATCTGCATTCTGCATTCTGCATTCTGCATTCTGCATTCTGCATTCTGCATCTGCATTCTGCATTCTGCATTCTGCATTCTGCATTCTGCATTCTGCATTCTGCATTCTGCATTCTGCATTCTGCATTCTGCATTCTGCATTCTGCATTCTGCATTCTGCATCTGCATTCTGCATTCTGCATTCTGCATTCTGCATTCTGCATCTGCATTCTGCATCCTGCCTTCTGCATTCTGCATTCTGCTTCTGCATTCTGCATTCTGCATTCTGCATTCTGCATTCTGCATTCTGCATTCTGCATTCTGCATTCTGCATTCTGCATTCTGCATTCTGCATTCTGCATTCTGCATCTGCATTCTGCATTCTGCATTCTGCATTCTGCATTCTGCATTCTGCATTCTGCATTCTGCATTCTGCATTCTGCATTCTGCATCTGCATTCTGCATTCTGCATTCTGCATTCTGCATTCTGCATTCTGCATTCTGCATTCTGCATTCTGCATTCTGCATTCTGCATTCTGCATCTGCATTCTGCATTCTGCATCTGCATTCTGCATTCTGCATTCTGCATTCTGCATTCTGCATTCTGCATTCTGCATTCTGCATCTGCATTCTGCATTCTGCATCTGCATTCTGCATTCTGCATTCTGCATTCTGCATTCTGCATTCTGCATCCTGCATTCTGCATCTGCATTCTGCATTCTGCATTCTGCATTCTGCATTCTGCATCTGCATCTGCATTCTGCATTCTGCATCCTGCATTCTGCATCTGCATTCTGCATTCTGCATTCTGCATCTGCATTCTGCATTCTGCATTCTGCATTCTGCATTCTGCATCTGCATTCTGCATCTGCATTCTGCATTCTGCATTCTGCATCTGCATTCTGCATTCTGCATTCTGCATTCTGCATTCTGCATTATGCATTCTGCATTCTGCATTCTGCATTCTGCATTCTGCATTCTGCATTCTGCATTCTGCATTCTGCATTCTGCATTCTGCATTCTGCATTCTGCATTCTGCATTCTGCATTCTGCATTCTGCATTCTGCATTCTGCATTCTGCATTCTGCATTCTGCATTCTGCATTCTGCATTCTGCATTCTGCATCTGCATTCTGCATTCTGCATTCTGCATCTGCATTCTGCATTCTGCATTCTGCATTCTGCATTCTGCATTCTGCATTCTGCATTCTGCATTCTGCATTCTGCATCTGCATTCTGCATTCTGCATTCTGCATTCTGCATTCTGCATTCTGCATTCTGCATTCTGCATTCTGCATTCTGCATTCTGCATTCTGCATTCTGCATTCTGCATTCTGCATTCTGCATCCTGCATTCTGCATCTGCATTCTGCATTCTGCATTCTGCATTCTGCATTCTGCATTCTGCATTCTGCATCCTGCCTTCTGCATTCTGCATTCTGCTTCTGCATTCTGCATTCTGCATTCTGCATTCTGCATTCTGCATTCTGCATTCTGCATTCTGCATTCTGCATTCTGCATTCTGCATTCTGCATTCTGCATTCTGCATTCTGCATTCTGCATTCTGCATCTGCATTCTGCATTCTGCATTCTGCATTCTGCATTCTGCATTCTGCATTCTGCATTCTGCATTCTGCATTCTGCATTCTGCATTCTGCATCTGCATTCTGCATTCTGCATTCTGCATTCTGCATTCTGCATTCTGCATTCTGCATTCTGCATTCTGCATTCTGCATTCTGCATTCTGCATCTGCATTCTGCATTCTGCATCTGCATTCTGCATTCTGCATTCTGCATTCTGCATTCTGCATTCTGCATTCTGCATTCTGCATCTGCATTCTGCATTCTGCATTCTGCATTCTGCATCTGCATTCTGCATTCTGCATTCTGCATTCTGCATTCTGCATTCTGCATTCTGCATCTGCATTCTGCATTCTGCATTCTGCATCTGCATTCTGCATTCTGCATTCTGCATTCTGCATTCTGCATTCTGCATTCTGCATTCTGCATTCTGCATCTGCATTCTGCATTCTGCATTCTGCATTCTGCATTCTGCATTCTGCATTCTGCATTCTGCATTCTGCATTCTGCATTCTGCATTCTGCATTCTGCATTCTGCATTCTGCATTCTGCATCTGCATCTGGATTCTGCATTCTGCATCTGCATTCTGCATCCAACTATCATAACTATCAATAATAACTTACCAACTATCATAACTATCAATAATAACTTATATCATTATCTGCAATAATAACTTATATCATTATCTGCATTCTGCATCTGCATTCTGCATCTGCATTCTGCACCTGCATCTGCATTCTGCACCTGCATCTGCATTCTGCACCTGCATCTGCATTCTGCACCTGCATCTGCATTCTGCATCTGCATTCTGAACCTGCATCTGCATTCTGCATTCTGCATCTGCATTCTGCATTCTGCATTCTGCATTCTGCATTCTGCATCTGCATTCTGCATCCTGCATTCTGCATCTGCATTCTGCATTCTGCATTCTGCATTCTGCATCTGCATCTGCATTCTGCATTCTGCATTCTGCATCTGCATTCTGCATTCTGCATTCTGCATTCTGCATTCTGCATTCTGCATTCTGCATTCTGCATTCTGCATTCTGCATTCTGCATTCTGCATCTGCATTCTGCATCTGCATTCTGCACGGGCATTCTGCACCTGCATCTGCATTCTGCATCTGCATTCTGAACCTGCATCTGCATTCTGCATTCTGCATTCTGGACCTGCATCTGCATTCTGCATTCTGCATTCTGCATTCTGCATCTGCATCTGGATTCTGCATTCTGCATTCTGCATTCTGCATTCTGCATCTGCATTCTGCATCTGCATTCTGCACGGGCATTCTGCACCTGCATTCTGCATCTGCATTCTGCACCTGCATCTGCATTCTGCACCTGCATCTGCATTCTGCACCTGCATCTGCATTCCGCACCTGCATTCTGAACCTGCATCTGCATTCTGCATCTGCATTCTGCATCTGCATTCTGAACCTGCATCTGCATTCTGCACCTGCATCTGCATCTGCACCTGCATCTGCATTCTGCATCTGCATTCTGAACCTGCATCTGCATTCTGCATTCTGCATTCCGCATTCTGCATTCTGCATCTGCATCTGGATTCTGCATTCTGCATTCTGCATTCTGCATCTGCATCTGGATTCTGCATTCTGCATCTGCATTCTGCATCCTGCATTCTGCATCTGCATTCTGCATTCTGCATTCTGCATTCTGCATCTGCATCTGCATTCTGCATTCTGCATTCTGCATCTGCATTCTGCATTCTGCATTCTGCATTCTGCATTCTGCATTCTGCATTCTGCATTCTGCATTCTGCATCCTGCATTCTGCATCTGCATTCTGCATTCTGCATCTGCATTCTGCATTCTGCATTCTGCATCTGCATCTGCATTCTGCATTCTGCACCTGCATCTGCATTCTGCACCTGCATCTGCATTCTGCATCTGCATTCTGAACCTGCATCTGCATTCTGCATTCTGCATCTGCATTCTGCATTCTGCATTCCGCATTCTGCATTCTGCATCTGCATTCTGCATCAGGATTCTGCATTCTGCATCTGCATTCTGCATCCTGCATTCTGCATCTGCATTCTGCATTCTGCATTCTGCATTCTGCATTCTGCATTCTGCATTCTGCATTCTGCATTCTGCATTCTGCATCCTGCATTCTGCATTCTGCATTCTGCATTCTGCATTCTGCATCCTGCATTCTGCATTCTGCATCCTGCATTCTGCATCTGCATTCTGCATTCTGCATCTGCATTCTGCATTCTGCATTCTGCATCTGCATCTGCATTCTGCATTCTGCATTCTGCATTCTGCATTCTGCATTCTGCATTCTGCATCTGCATTCTGCATTCTGCATTCTGCATTCTGCATTCTGCATTCTGCATTCTGCATTCTGCATTCTGCATTCTGCATCCTGCATTCTGCATTCTGCATTCTGCATTCTGCATTCTGCATCCTGCATTCTGCATCTGCATTCTGCATTCTGCATCTGCATTCTGCATTCTGCATTCTGCATCTGCATCTGCATTCTGCATTCTGCATTCTGCATTCTGCATTCTGCATTCTGCATTCTGCATCTGCATTCTGCATTCTGCATTCTGCATTCTGCATTCTGCATTCTGCATTCTGCATTCTGCATTCTGCATTCTGCATCCTGCATTCTGCATTCTGCATTCTGCATTCTGCATTCTGCATCCTGCATTCTGCATTCTGCATCCTGCATTCTGCATTCTGCATTCTGCATTCTGCATTCTGCATGTGCATCTGCATTCTGCATCTGCCCTACCCTAATACCCTAAAACCCTACCGTATTGACTGACGAACGACTGCCAAAACTGAAATTCGCCTTTATTCATGAACGACGAACGACTGCCAAAACTAAAACCCTGCTTTTTTCAACTAACGAACGACTGCCAAAACTGCCGTAACTGCCAACTATCAATAATATCATAACAATATTATGATGATCTGCATTTCATTATTATCATAAAATGACTGTCATTACTATCATAACTATTATCAATCATTTATATATATTTTATCTATTTTTAATCTATTAATCTTTCTCATCCCAATCTATCATTATTACGGATATCGAGGATATCAAGGATATCAAGGATATCATTCTGGATAGGATTCTGCATTCTGCATTCTGCATTCTGCATTCTGAACCTGCATCTGCATTCTGCACCTGCATCTGCATCTGCACCTGCATCTGCATTCTGCATCTGCATTCTGAACCTGCATCTGCATTCTGCACCTGCATCTGCATCTGCACCTGCATCTGCATTCTGCATCTGCATTCTGAACCTGCATCTGCATTCTGCATTCTGCATTCCGCATTCTGCATTCTGCATCTGCATCTGGATTCTGCATTCTGCATTCTGCATTCTGCATCTGCATTCTGCATTCTGCATTCTGCATTCTGCATTCTGCATCTGCATTCTGCATTCTGCATTCTGCATCTGCATTCTGCATTCTGCATTCTGCATTCTGCATTCTGCATTCTGCATTCTGCATTCTGCATTCTGCATTCTGCATTCTGCATTCTGCATTCTGCATTCTGCATTCTGCATTCTGCATTCTGCATTCTGCATTCTGCATTCTGCATTCTGCATCTGCATTCTGCATTCTGCATTCTGCATTCTGCATTCTGCATTCTGCATTCTGCATTCTGCATTCTGCATTCTGCATTCTGCATTCTGCATTCTGCATTCTGCATTCTGCATCCTGCATTCTGCATTCTGCACTCTGCATCCCTGCATTCTGCATTCTGCATTCTGCATCTGCATTCTGCATTCTGCATTCTGCATCTGCATTCTGCATTCTGCATTCTGCATCTGCATTCTGCATTCGGCATTCTGCATCTGCATTCTGCATTCCGCATTCTGCATTCTGCATTCTGCATTCTGCATTCTGCATTCTGCATTCTGCATTCTGCATTCTGCATCTGCATTCTGCATTCTGCATTCTGCATTCTGCATTCTGCATTCTGCATTCTGCATTCTGCATTCTGCATCCTGCATTCTGCATTCTGCACTCTGCATCCTGCATTCTGCATTCTGCATTCTGCATCTGCATTCTGCATTCTGCATTCTGCATCTGCATTCTGCATTCTGCATTCTGCATTCTGCATTCTGCATTCTGCATTCTGCACTCTGCATCTGCATTCTGCATTCTGCATTCTGCATTCTGCATCTGCATTCTGCATTCTGCATTCTGCATTCTGCATTCTGCATTCTGCATTCTGCATCTGCATTCTGCATTCTGCATTCTGCATCTGCATTCTGCATTCTGCATTCTGCATTCTGCATTCTGCATTCTGCATTCTGCATTCTGCATTCTGCATCTGCATTCTGCATTCTGCATTCTGCATTCTGCATTCTGCATTCTGCATTCTGCATTCTGCATTCTGCATTCTGCATTCTGCATTCTGCATTCTGCATTCTGCATTCTGCATTCTGCATTCTGCATTCTGCATTCTGCATCTGCATCTGGATTCTGCATTCTGCATCTGCATTCTGCATCCAACTATCATAACTATCAATAATAACTTACCAACTATCATAACTATCAATAATAACTTATATCATTATCTGCAATAATAACTTATATCATTATCTGCATTCTGCATCTGCATTCTGCATCTGCATTCTGCACCTGCATCTGCATTCTGCACCTGCATCTGCATTCTGCACCTGCATCTGCATTCTGCATCTGCATTCTGAACCTGCATCTGCATTCTGCATTCTGCATCTGCATTCTGCATTCTGCATTCTGCATTCTGCATTCTGCATCTGCATTCTGCATCCTGCATTCTGCATCTGCATTCTGCATTCTGCATTCTGCATTCTGCATCTGCATCTGCATTCTGCATTCTGCATTCTGCATCTGCATTCTGCATTCTGCATTCTGCATTCTGCATTCTGCATTCTGCATTCTGCATTCTGCATTCTGCATTCTGCATTCTGCATTCTGCATCTGCATTCTGCATCTGCATTCTGCACGGGCATTCTGCACCTGCATCTGCATTCTGCATCTGCATTCTGAACCTGCATCTGCATTCTGCATTCTGCATTCTGGACCTGCATCTGCATTCTGCATTCTGCATTCTGCATTCTGCATCTGCATCTGGATTCTGCATTCTGCATTCTGCATTCTGCATTCTGCATCTGCATTCTGCATCTGCATTCTGCACGGGCATTCTGCACCTGCATTCTGCATCTGCATTCTGCACCTGCATCTGCATTCTGCACCTGCATCTGCATTCTGCACCTGCATCTGCATTCCGCACCTGCATTCTGAACCTGCATCTGCATTCTGCATCTGCATTCTGCATCTGCATTCTGAACCTGCATCTGCATTCTGCACCTGCATCTGCATCTGCACCTGCATCTGCATTCTGCATCTGCATTCTGAACCTGCATCTGCATTCTGCATTCTGCATTCCGCATTCTGCATTCTGCATCTGCATCTGGATTCTGCATTCTGCATTCTGCATTCTGCATCTGCATCTGGATTCTGCATTCTGCATCTGCATTCTGCATCCTGCATTCTGCATCTGCATTCTGCATTCTGCATTCTGCATTCTGCATCTGCATCTGCATTCTGCATTCTGCATTCTGCATCTGCATTCTGCATTCTGCATTCTGCATTCTGCATTCTGCATTCTGCATTCTGCATTCTGCATTCTGCATCCTGCATTCTGCATCTGCATTCTGCATTCTGCATCTGCATTCTGCATTCTGCATTCTGCATCTGCATCTGCATTCTGCATTCTGCACCTGCATCTGCATTCTGCACCTGCATCTGCATTCTGCATCTGCATTCTGAACCTGCATCTGCATTCTGCATTCTGCATCTGCATTCTGCATTCTGCATTCCGCATTCTGCATTCTGCATCTGCATTCTGCATCAGGATTCTGCATTCTGCATCTGCATTCTGCATCCTGCATTCTGCATCTGCATTCTGCATTCTGCATTCTGCATTCTGCATTCTGCATTCTGCATTCTGCATTCTGCATTCTGCATTCTGCATCCTGCATTCTGCATTCTGCATTCTGCATTCTGCATTCTGCATCCTGCATTCTGCATTCTGCATCCTGCATTCTGCATCTGCATTCTGCATTCTGCATCTGCATTCTGCATTCTGCATTCTGCATCTGCATCTGCATTCTGCATTCTGCATTCTGCATTCTGCATTCTGCATTCTGCATTCTGCATCTGCATTCTGCATTCTGCATTCTGCATTCTGCATTCTGCATTCTGCATTCTGCATTCTGCATTCTGCATTCTGCATCCTGCATTCTGCATTCTGCATTCTGCATTCTGCATTCTGCATCCTGCATTCTGCATCTGCATTCTGCATTCTGCATCTGCATTCTGCATTCTGCATTCTGCATCTGCATCTGCATTCTGCATTCTGCATTCTGCATTCTGCATTCTGCATTCTGCATTCTGCATCTGCATTCTGCATTCTGCATTCTGCATTCTGCATTCTGCATTCTGCATTCTGCATTCTGCATTCTGCATTCTGCATCCTGCATTCTGCATTCTGCATTCTGCATTCTGCATTCTGCATCCTGCATTCTGCATTCTGCATCCTGCATTCTGCATTCTGCATTCTGCATTCTGCATTCTGCATGTGCATCTGCATTCTGCATCTGCCCTACCCTAATACCCTAAAACCCTACCGTATTGACTGACGAACGACTGCCAAAACTGAAATTCGCCTTTATTCATGAACGACGAACGACTGCCAAAACTAAAACCCTGCTTTTTTCAACTAACGAACGACTGCCAAAACTGCCGTAACTGCCAACTATCAATAATATCATAACAATATTATGATGATCTGCATTTCATTATTATCATAAAATGACTGTCATTACTATCATAACTATTATCAATCATTTATATATATTTTATCTATTTTTAATCTATTAATCTTTCTCATCCCAATCTATCATTATTACGGATATCGAGGATATCAAGGATATCAAGGATATCATTCTGGATAGGATTCTGCATTCTGCATTCTGCATTCTGCATTCTGAACCTGCATCTGCATTCTGCACCTGCATCTGCATCTGCACCTGCATCTGCATTCTGCATCTGCATTCTGAACCTGCATCTGCATTCTGCACCTGCATCTGCATCTGCACCTGCATCTGCATTCTGCATCTGCATTCTGAACCTGCATCTGCATTCTGCATTCTGCATTCCGCATTCTGCATTCTGCATCTGCATCTGGATTCTGCATTCTGCATTCTGCATTCTGCATCTGCATTCTGCATTCTGCATTCTGCATTCTGCATTCTGCATCTGCATTCTGCATTCTGCATTCTGCATCTGCATTCTGCATTCTGCATTCTGCATTCTGCATTCTGCATTCTGCATTCTGCATTCTGCATTCTGCATTCTGCATTCTGCATTCTGCATTCTGCATTCTGCATTCTGCATTCTGCATTCTGCATTCTGCATTCTGCATTCTGCATTCTGCATCTGCATTCTGCATTCTGCATTCTGCATTCTGCATTCTGCATTCTGCATTCTGCATTCTGCATTCTGCATTCTGCATTCTGCATTCTGCATTCTGCATTCTGCATTCTGCATCCTGCATTCTGCATTCTGCACTCTGCATCCCTGCATTCTGCATTCTGCATTCTGCATCTGCATTCTGCATTCTGCATTCTGCATCTGCATTCTGCATTCTGCATTCTGCATCTGCATTCTGCATTCGGCATTCTGCATCTGCATTCTGCATTCCGCATTCTGCATTCTGCATTCTGCATTCTGCATTCTGCATTCTGCATTCTGCATTCTGCATTCTGCATCTGCATTCTGCATTCTGCATTCTGCATTCTGCATTCTGCATTCTGCATTCTGCATTCTGCATTCTGCATCCTGCATTCTGCATTCTGCACTCTGCATCCTGCATTCTGCATTCTGCATTCTGCATCTGCATTCTGCATTCTGCATTCTGCATCTGCATTCTGCATTCTGCATTCTGCAGTCTGCATTCTGCATTCTGCATTCTGCACTCTGCATCTGCATCTTGCATTCTGCATTCTGCATCCTGCATTCTGCATTCTGCATTCTGCATTCTGCATTCTGCATTCTGCATTCTGCATTCTGCATTCTGCATTCTGCATTCTGCATTCTGCATTCTGCATCTGCATTCTGCATTCTGCATTCTGCATTCTGCATTCTGCATCTGCATTCTGCATTCTGCATTCTGCATTCTGCATTCTGCATTCTGAACCTGCATCTGCATTCTGCATCTGCATTCTGCATCTGCATTCTGAACCTGCATCTGCATTCTGCACCTGCATCTGCATCTGCACCTGCATCTGCATTCTGCATCTGCATTCTGAACCTGCATCTGCATTCTGCATTCTGCATTCCGCATTCTGCATTCTGCATCTGCATCTGGATTCTGCGTCTGCATTCTGCATTCTGCATCTGCATTCTGCATTCTGCATTCTGCATTCTGCATTCTGCATTCTGCATCTGCATTCTGCATTCTGCATTCTGCATTCTGCATTCTGCATTCTGCATTCTGCATTCTGCATTCTGCATTCTGCATTCTGCATCTGCATTCTGCATTCTGCTCTGCATTCTGCATTCTGCATTCTGCATTCTGCATTCTGCATTCTGCATTCTGCATTCTGCATTCTGCATTCTGCATTCTGCATTCTGCATCCTGCATTCTGCATTCTGCACTCTGCATCCTGCATTCTGCATTCTGCATCCTGCATTCTGCATTCTGCATTCTGCATCCTGCATTCTGCACCTGCATCTGCATTCTGCACCTGCATCTGCATTCTGCACCTGCATCTGCATTCTGCATCTGCATTCTGAACCTGCATCTGCATTCTGCATTCTGCATCTGCATTCTGCATTCTGCATTCTGCATTCTGCATTCTGCATCTGCATTCTGCATTCTGCATTCTGCATCTGCATTCTGCATTCTGCATTCTGCATTCTGCATTCTGCATTCTGCATTCTGCATTCTGCATTCTGCATTCTGCATTCTGCATTCTGCATCCTGCATTCTGCATTCTGCACTCTGCATCCTGCATTCTGCATTCTGCATTCTGCATTCTGCATCTGCATTCTGCATTCTGCATTCTGCATTCTGCATTCTGCATCTGCATTCTGCATTCTGCATTCTGCATCTGCATTCTGCATTCTGCATTCTGCATTCTGCATCTGCATTCTGCATTCTGCATTCTGCATCTGGATTCTGCATTCTGCATCTGCATTCTGCATCCAATAACTATCAATAATAACTTACCAACTATCATAACTATCAATAATAACTTATATCATTATCTGCAATAATAACTTATATCATTATCTGCATTCTGCATCTGCATTCTGCATCTGCATTCTGCACCTGCATCTGCATTCTGCACCTGCATCTGCATTCTGCACCTGCATCTGCATTCTGCACCTGCATCTGCATTCTGCACCTGCATCTGCATTCTGCACCTGCATCTGCATTCTGCACCTGCATCTGCATTCTGCACCTGCATCTGCATTCTGCATCTGCATTCTGAACCTGCATCTGCATTCTGCATTCTGCATCTGCATTCTGCATTCTGCATTCCGCATTCTGCATTCTGCATCTGCATTCTGCATCAGGATTCTGCATTCTGCATCTGCATTCTGCATCAGGATTCTGCATTCTGCATCTGCATTCTGCATTCTGCATGTGCATCTGCATTCTGCATCTGCCCTACCCTAATACCCTAAAACCCTACCGTATTGACTGACGAACGACTGCCAAAACTGAAATTCGCCTTTATTCATGAACGACGAACGACTGCCAAAACTAAAACCCTGCTTTTTTCAACTAACGAACGACTGCCAAAACTGCCGTAACTGCCAACTATCAATAATATCATAACAATATTATGATGATCTGCATTTCATTATTATCATAAAATGACTGTCATTACTATCATAACTATTATCAATCATTTATATATATTTTATCTATTTTTAATCTATTGCCTATTTTTAATCTATTTTTAATCTATCTGCCCTACCCTAATACCCTAAAACCCTACCGTATTGACTGACGAACGACTGCCAAAACTGAAATTCGCCTTTATTCATGAACGACGAACGACTGCCAAAACTAAAACCCTGCTTTTTTCAACTAACGAACGACTGCCAAAACTGCCGTAACTGCCAACTATCAATAATATCATAACAATATTATGATGATCTGCATTTCATTATTATCATAAAATGACATTCTGCATTCTGCATTCTGCATCTGCATTCTGCATTCTGCATTCTGCATTCTGCATCTGCTTCTGCATTCTGCATCTGCATTCTGCATTCTGCATTCTGCATTCTGCATTCTGCATCCTGCATTCTGCATCTGCATTCTGCATTCTGCATTCTGCATTCTGCATTCTGCATTCTGCATTCTGCATCCTGCATTCTGCATTCTGCATTCTGCATTCTGCATCTGCATTCTGCATTCTGCATTCTGCATTCTGCATTCTGCATTCTGCATTCTGCATTCTGCATTCTGCATTCTGCATCTGCATTCTGCATCTGCATTCTGCATTCTGCATCTGCATTCTGCATTCTGCATTCTGCATCTGCATTCTGCATTCTGCATTCTGCATTCTGCATTCTGCATCTGCATTCTGCATTCTGCATCCTGCATTCTGCATCTGCATTCTGCATTCTGCATTCTGCATTCTGCATTCTGCATTCTGCATTCTGCATTCTGCATTCTGCATTCTGCATCCTGCATTCTGCATTCTGCATTCTGCATTCTGCATTCTGCATCCTGCATTCTGCATTCTGCATCCTGCATTCTGCATCTGCATTCTGCATTCTGCATCTGCATTCTGCATTCTGCATTCTGCATCTGCATCTGCATTCTGCATTCTGCATTCTGCATTCTGCATTCTGCATTCTGCATTCTGCATTCTGCATTCTGCATTCTGCATCTGCATTCTGCATTCTGCATTCTGCATTCTGCATTCTGCATTCTGCATTCTGCATTCTGCATTCTGCATTCTGCATCCTGCATTCTGCATTCTGCATTCTGCATTCTGCATTCTGCATCCTGCATTCTGCATCTGCATTCTGCATTCTGCATCTGCATTCTGCATTCTGCATTCTGCATCTGCATCTGCATTCTGCATTCTGCATTCTGCATTCTGCATTCTGCATTCTGCATTCTGCATTCTGCATTCTGCATTCTGCATTCTGCATTCTGCATCTGCATTCTGCATCCTGCATTCTGCATCTGCATTCTGCATTCTGCATTCTGCATTCTGCATTCTGCATTCTGCATTCTGCATCCTGCATTCTGCATCTGCATTCTGCATTCTGCATTCTGCATTCTGCATCTGCATTCTGCATTCTGCATCTGCATTCTGCATTCTGCATTCTGCATCTGCATTCTGCATTCTGCATTCTGCATTCTGCATCTGCATTCTGCATTCTGCATCTGCATTCTGCATTCTGCATTCTGCATTCTGCATTCTGCATTCTGCATTCTGCATTCTGCATCTGCATTCTGCATTCTGCATTCTGCATTCTGCATTCTGCATTCTGCATTCTGCATTCTGCATTCTGCATTCTGCATTCTGCATTCTGCATCTGCATTCTGCATTCTGCATTCTGCATCTGCATTCTGCATTCTGCATTCTGCATTCTGCATTCTGCATTCTGCATTCTGCATTCTGCATTCTGCATCTGCATTCTGCATTCTGCATTCTGCATTCTGCATTCTGCATTCTGCATCTGCATTCTGCATTCTGCATTCTGCATTCTGCATTCTGCATTCTGCATTCTGCATTCTGCATTCTGCATTCTGCATTCTGCATTCTGCATTCTGCATTCTGCATTCTGCATCTGCATTCTGCATTCTGCATTCTGCATTCTGCATTCTGCATCTGCATTCTGCATCCTGCCTTCTGCATTCTGCATTCTGCTTCTGCATTCTGCATTCTGCATTCTGCATTCTGCATTCTGCATTCTGCATTCTGCATTCTGCATTCTGCATTCTGCATTCTGCATTCTGCATTCTGCATTCTGCATTCTGCATTCTGCATCTGCATTCTGCATTCTGCATTCTGCATTCTGCATTCTGCATTCTGCATTCTGCATTCTGCATTCTGCATTCTGCATTCTGCATTCTGCATCTGCATTCTGCATTCTGCATTCTGCATTCTGCATTCTGCATTCTGCATTCTGCATTCTGCATTCTGCATTCTGCATTCTGCATTCTGCATCTGCATTCTGCATTCTGCATCTGCATTCTGCATTCTGCATTCTGCATTCTGCATTCTGCATTCTGCATTCTGCATTCTGCATCTGCATTCTGCATTCTGCATTCTGCATTCTGCATTCTGCATTCTGCATTCTGCATTCTGCATTCTGCATTCTGCATTCTGCATTCTGCATCTGCATTCTGCATCCTGCATTCTGCATCTGCATTCTGCATTCTGCATTCTGCATTCTGCATTCTGCATTCTGCATTCTGCATCCTGCATTCTGCATCTGCATTCTGCATTCTGCATTCTGCATTCTGCATCTGCATTCTGCATTCTGCATCTGCATTCTGCATTCTGCATTCTGCATCTGCATTCTGCATTCTGCATTCTGCATTCTGCATTCTGCATTCTGCATTCTGCATCTGCATTCTGCATTCTGCATTCTGCATCCTGCATTCTGCATCTGCATTCTGCATTCTGCATTCTGCATTCTGCATTCTGCATTCTGCATCTGCATTCTGCATTCTGCATTCTGCATTCTGCATCTGCATTCTGCATTCTGCATTCTGCATCTGCATTCTGCATTCTGCATTCTGCATCTGCATTCTGCATTCTGCATTCTGCATCTGCATTCTGCATTCTGCATTCTGCATTCTGCATTCTGCATTCTGCATTCTGCATTCTGCATTCTGCATTCTGCATTCTGCATTCTGCATTCTGCATTCTGCATTCTGCATCTGCATCTGCATTCTGCATTCTGCATTCTGCATCTGCATTCTGCATTCTGCATTCTGCATTCTGCATTCTGCATTCTGCATCTGCATTCTGCATTCTGCATTCTGCATCTGCATTCTGCATTCTGCATTCTGCATTCTGCATTCTGCATTCTGCATTCTGCATTCTGCATTCTGCATCTGCATTCTGCATTCTGCATTCTGCATTCTGCATTCTGCATTCTGCATTCTGCATTCTGCATTCTGCATTCTGCATTCTGCATCTGCATTCTGCATTCTGCATTCTGCATTCTGCATCTGCATTCTGCATTCTGCATCCTGCCTTCTGCATTCTGCATTCTGCTTCTGCATTCTGCATTCTGCATTCTGCATTCTGCATTCTGCATTCTGCATTCTGCATTCTGCATTCTGCATTCTGCATTCTGCATTCTGCATTCTGCATTCTGCATCTGCATTCTGCATTCTGCCTTCTGCATTCTGCATTCTGCATTCTGCATTCTGCATTCTGCATTCTGCATCTGCATTCTGCATTCTGCATTCTGCATCTGCATTCTGCATTCTGCATTCTGCATCTGCATTCTGCATTCTGCATTCTGCATTCTGCATTCTGCATTCTGCATTCTGCATTCTGCATTCTGCATCTGCATTCTGCATTCTGCATTCTGCATTCTGCATTCTGCATTCTGCATCTGCATTCTGCATTCTGCATTCTGCATTCTGCATTCTGCATTCTGCATTCTGCATTCTGCATTCTGCATTCTGCATTCTGCATTCTGCATTCTGCATTCTGCATTCTGCATCTGCATTCTGCATTCTGCATTCTGCATTCTGCATTCTGCATCTGCATTCTGCATCCTGCCTTCTGCATTCTGCATTCTGCTTCTGCATTCTGCATTCTGCATTCTGCATTCTGCATTCTGCATTCTGCATTCTGCATTCTGCATTCTGCATTCTGCATTCTGCATTCTGCATTCTGCATTCTGCATTCTGCATTCTGCATCTGCATTCTGCATTCTGCATTCTGCATTCTGCATTCTGCATTCTGCATTCTGCATTCTGCATTCTGCATTCTGCATTCTGCATTCTGCATCTGCATTCTGCATTCTGCATTCTGCATTCTGCATTCTGCATTCTGCATTCTGCATCTGCATTCTGCATTCTGCCTTCTGCATTCTGCATTCTGCATCTGCATCTGCATTCTGCATTCTGCATCCTGCATTCTGCATCTGCATTCTGCATTCTGCATTCTGCATCTGCATTCTGCATTCTGCATTCTGCATTCTGCATTCTGCATCTGCATTCTGCATTCTGCATCTGCATTCTGCATTCTGCATCCTGCATTCTGCATCTGCATTCTGCATTCTGCATTCTGCATCTGCATTCTGCATTCTGCATTCTGCATCTGCATTCTGCATTCTGCATTCTGCATTCTGCATTCTGCATCTGCATTCTGCATTCTGCATCTGCATTCTGCATTCTGCATCCTGCATTCTGCATCTGCATTCTGCATTCTGCATTCTGCATTCTGCATTCTGCATTCTGCATCTGCATCTGCATTCTGCATTCTGCATCCTGCATTCTGCATCTGCATTCTGCATTCTGCATCTGCATTCTGCATTCTGCATTCTGCATTCTGCATTCTGCATCTGCATTCTGCATTCTGCATCTGCATTCTGCATTCTGCATCTGCATCTGCATTCTGCATTCTGCATCCTGCATTCTGCATCTGCATTCTGCATTCTGCATTCTGCATCTGCATTCTGCATTCTGCATTCTGCATTCTGCATTCTGCATCTGCATTCTGCATTCTGCATTCTGCATTCTGCATTCTGGATTCTGCATTCTGCATTCTGCATTCTGCATTCTGCATTCTGCATTCTGCATTCTGCATTCTGCATTCTGCATTCTGCATTCTGCATCTGCATTCTGCATTCTGCATCTGCATTCTGCATTCTGCATTCTGCATCTGCATCTGCATTCTGCATTCTGCATTCTGCATTCTGCATTCTGCATTCTGCATTCTGCATTCTGCATTCTGCATTCTGCATCTGCATTCTGCATTCTGCATTCTGCATTCTGCATTCTGCATTCTGCATTCTGCATTCTGCATTCTGCATTCTGCATCCTGCATTCTGCATTCTGCATTCTGCATTCTGCATTCTGCATCCTGCATTCTGCATCTGCATTCTGCATTCTGCATCTGCATTCTGCATTCTGCATTCTGCATCTGCATCTGCATTCTGCATTCTGCATTCTGCATTCTGCATTCTGCATTCTGCATTCTGCATCTGCATTCTGCATTCTGCATTCTGCATTCTGCATTCTGCATTCTGCATTCTGCATTCTGCATTCTGCATTCTGCATCCTGCATTCTGCATTCTGCATTCTGCATTCTGCATTCTGCATCCTGCATTCTGCATTCTGCATCCTGCATTCTGCATTCTGCATTCTGCATTCTGCATTCTGCATGTGCATCTGCATTCTGCATCTGCCCTACCCTAATACCCTAAAACCCTACCGTATTGACTGACGAACGACTGCCAAAACTGAAATTCGCCTTTATTCATGAACGACGAACGACTGCCAAAACTAAAACCCTGCTTTTTTCAACTAACGAACGACTGCCAAAACTGCCGTAACTGCCAACTATCAATAATATCATAACAATATTATGATGATCTGCATTTCATTATTATCATAAAATGACTGTCATTACTATCATAACTATTATCAATCATTTATATATATGACTGTCACAGTCATTTTATGATAATAATGAAATGCAGATCATCATAATATTGTTATGATATTATTGATAGTTGGCAGTTACGGCAGTTTTGGCAGTCGTTCGTTAGTTGAAAAAAGCAGGGTTTTAGTTTTGGCAGTCGTTCGTCGTTCATGAATAAAGGCGAATTTCAGTTTTGGCAGTCGTTCGTCAGTCAATACGGTAGGGTTTTAGGGTATTAGGGTAGGGCAGATGCAGAATGCAGATGCACATGCAGAATGCAGAATGCAGATGCAGAATGCAGAATCCTGATGCAGAATGCAGATGCAGAATGCAGAATCCTGATGCAGAATGCAGATGCAGAATGCAGAATGCGGAATGCAGAATGCAGAATGCAGATGCAGAATGCAGAATGCAGATGCAGGTTCAGAATGCAGATGCAGAATGCAGATGCAGGTGCAGAATGCAGATGCAGGTGCAGAATGCAGATGCAGGTGCAGAATGCAGATGCAGGTGCAGAATGCAGATGCAGGTGCAGAATGCAGATGCAGAATGCAGATGCAGAATGCAGATAATGATATAAGTTATTATTGCAGATAATGATATAAGTTATTATTGATAGTTATGATAGTTGGTAAGTTATTATTGATAGTTATTGGATGCAGAATGCAGATGCAGAATGCAGAATCCAGATGCAGAATGCAGAATGCAGAATGCAGATGCAGAATGCAGAATGCAGAATGCAGAATGCAGATGCAGAATGCAGAATGCAGAATGCAGAATGCAGATGCAGAATGCAGAATGCAGAATGCAGATGCAGAATGCAGAATGCAGAATGCAGAATGCAGAATGCAGATGCAGAATGCAGAATGCAGAATGCAGGATGCAGAGTGCAGAATGCAGAATGCAGGATGCAGAATGCAGAATGCAGAATGCAGAATGCAGAATGCAGAATGCAGAATGCAGAATGCAGAATGCAGAATGCAGAATGCAGAATGCAGAATGCAGATGCAGAATGCAGAATGCAGAATGCAGATGCAGAATGCAGAATGCAGAATGCAGATGCAGAATGCAGAATGCAGAATGCAGAATGCAGAATGCAGATGCAGAATGCAGAATGCAGATGCAGGTTCAGAATGCAGATGCAGAATGCAGATGCAGGTGCAGAATGCAGATGCAGGTGCAGAATGCAGATGCAGGTGCAGAATGCAGATGCAGGTGCAGAATGCAGATGCAGAATGCAGATGCAGAATGCAGATAATGATATAAGTTATTATTGCAGATAATGATATAAGTTATTATTGATAGTTATGATAGTTGGTAAGTTATTATTGATAGTTATTGGATGCAGAATGCAGATGCAGAATGCAGAATGCAGAATGCGGAATGCAGAATGCAGAATGCAGATGCAGGTTCAGAATGCAGATGCAGAATCCAGATGCAGATGCAGAATGCAGATGCAGGTGCAGATGCAGGTGCAGAATGCAGATGCAGGTTCAGAATGCAGATGCAGAATGCAGATGCAGGTTCAGAATGCAGGTGCAGAATGCAGATGCAGGTGCAGAATGCAGATGCAGGTGCAGAATGCAGATGCAGAATGCAGATGCAGGTGCAGAATGCCCGTGCAGAATGCAGATGCAGAATGCAGATGCAGAATGCAGAATGCAGAATGCAGAATGCAGAATCCAGATGCAGATGCAGAATGCAGAATGCAGAATGCAGAATGCAGATGCAGGTCCAGAATGCAGAATGCAGAATGCAGATGCAGGTTCAGAATGCAGATGCAGAATGCAGATGCAGGTGCAGAATGCCCGTGCAGAATGCAGATGCAGAATGCAGATGCAGAATGCAGAATGCAGAATGCAGAATGCAGAATCCAGATGCAGATGCAGAATGCAGAATGCAGAATGCAAAATGCAGATGCAGGTTCAGAATGCAGAATGCAGAATGCAGATGCAGGTTCAGAATGCAGATGCAGAATGCAGATGCAGGTGCAGAATGCAGAATGCAGAATGCAGAATGCAGAATGCAGAATGCAGAATGCAGGATGCAGAATGCAGAATGCAGAATGCAGGATGCAGAATGCAGAATGCAGAATGCAGGATGCAGAATGCAGAATGCAGGATGCAGAATGCAGAATGCAGAATGCAGGATGCAGAATGCAGAATGCAGATGCAGAATGCAGAATGCAGATGCAGAATGCAGAATGCAGAATGCAGAATGCAGAATGCAGATGCAGAATGCAGAATGCAGAATGCAGATGCAGAATGCAGGATGCAGAATGCAGAATGCAGATGCAGATGCAGAATGCAGAATGCAGAATGCAGAATGCAGAATGCAGATGCAGAATGCAGAATGCAGAATGCAGAATGCAGAATGCAGAATGCAGAATGCAGAATGCAGAATGCAGAATGCAGAATGCAGAATGCAGAATGCAGAATGCAGAATCCTTATCCAGAATGATATCCTTGATATCCTTGATATCCTCGATATCCGTAATAATGATAGATTGGGATGAGAAAGATGTTAATTAATAGATTAAAAATAGATAAAATATATATAAATGATTGATAATAGTTATGATAGTAATGACAGTCATTTTATGATAATAATGAAATGCAGATCATCATAATATTGTTATGATATTATTGATAGTTGGCAGTTACGGCAGTTTTGGCAGTCGTTCGTTAGTTGAAAAAAGCAGGGTTTTAGTTTTGGCAGTCGTTCGTCGTTCATGAATAAAGGCGAATTTCAGTTTTGGCAGTCGTTCGTCAGTCAATACGGTAGGGTTTTAGGGTATTAGGGTAGGGCAGATGCAGAATGCAGATGCACATGCAGAATGCAGAATGCAGATGCAGAATGCAGAATCCTGATGCAGAATGCAGATGCAGAATGCAGAATCCTGATGCAGAATGCAGATGCAGAATGCAGAATGCAGAATGCAGGATGCAGAGTGCAGAATGCAGAATGCAGGATGCAGAATGCAGAATGCAGAATGCAGAATGCAGATGCAGGTGCAGATGCAGGTGCAGAATGCAGATGCAGGTTCAGAATGCAGATGCAGAATGCAGATGCAGGTGCAGAATGCCCGTGCAGAATGCAGATGCAGAATGCAGATGCAGAATGCAGAATGCAGAATGCAGAATCCAGATGCAGATGCAGAATGCAGAATGCAGAATGCAGAATGCAGATGCAGGTTCAGAATGCAGATGCAGAATGCAGATGCAGGTGCAGAATGCCCGTGCAGAATGCAGATGCAGAATGCAGATGCAGAATGCAGAATGCAGAATGCAGAATCCAGATGCAGATGCAGAATGCAGAATGCAGAATGCAGAATGCAGATGCAGGTTCAGAATGCAGAATGCAGAATGCAGATGCAGGTTCAGAATGCAGAATGCAGAATGCAGATGCAGAATGCAGAATGCAGAATGCAGAATGCAGAATGCAGAATGCAGAATGCAGATGCAGGTGCAGATGCAGGTGCAGAATGCAGATGCAGGTTCAGAATGCAGATGCAGAATGCAGATGCAGGTGCAGAATGCCCGTGCAGAATGCAGATGCAGAATGCAGATGCAGAATGCAGAATGCAGAATGCAGAATGCAGATGCAGATGCAGAATGCAGGTGCAGGTTCAGAATGCAGGTGCAGAATGCAGATGCAGGTGCAGAATGCAGATGCAGAATGCAGATGCAGGTGCAGAATGCCCGTGCAGAATGCAGATGCAGAATGCAGATGCAGAATGCAGAATGCAGAATGCAGAATGCAGAATCCAGATGCAGATGCAGAATGCAGAATGCAGAATGCAGAATGCAGATGCAGGTCCAGAATGCAGAATGCAGAATGCAGATGCAGGTTCAGAATGCAGATGCAGAATGCAGATGCAGGTGCAGAATGCCCGTGCAGAATGCAGATGCAGAATGCAGATGCAGAATGCAGAATGCAGAATGCAGAATGCAGAATCCAGATGCAGATGCAGAATGCAGAATGCAGAATGCAAAATGCAGATGCAGGTTCAGAATGCAGAATGCAGAATGCAGATGCAGGTTCAGAATGCAGATGCAGAATGCAGATGCAGGTGCAGAATGCAGAATGCAGAATGCAGAATGCAGAATGCAGAATGCAGAATGCAGGATGCAGAATGCAGAATGCAGAATGCAGGATGCAGAATGCAGAATGCAGAATGCAGGATGCAGAATGCAGAATGCAGGATGCAGAATGCAGAATGCAGAATGCAGAATGCAGAATGCAGATGCAGAATGCAGAATGCAGAATGCAGAATGCAGATGCAGAATGCAGAATGCAGAATGCAGATGCAGAATGCAGAATGCAGAATGCAGAATGCAGAATGCAGAATGCAGAATGCAGAATGCAGGATGCAGAATGCAGAATGCAGATGCAGAATGCAGAATGCAGATGCAGAATGCAGAATGCAGAATGCAGAATGCAGAATGCAGATGCAGAATGCAGAATGCATGTAGATTGGGATGAGAAAGATGTTAATTAATAGATTAAAAATAGATAAAATATATATAAATGATTGATAATAGTTATATCAATATAGTAGTAATGACAGTCATTTTATGATAATAATGAAATGCAGATCATCATAATATTGTTATGATATTATTGATAGTTGGCAGTTACGGCAGTTTTGGCAGTCGTTCGTTAGTTGAAAAAAGCAGGGTTTTAGTTTTGGCAGTCGTTCGTCGTTCATGAATAAAGGCGAATTTCAGTTTTGGCAGTCGTTCGTCAGTCAATACGGTAGGGTTTTAGGGTATTAGGGTAGGGCAGATGCAGAATGCAGATGCACATGCAGAATGCAGAATGCAGATGCACAATGCAGAATCCTGATGCAGAATGCAGATGCAGAATGCAGAATCCTGATGCAGAATGCAGATGCAGAATGCAGAATGCGGAATGCAGAATGCAGAATGCAGATGCAGAATGCAGAATGCAGATGCAGGTTCAGAATGCAGATGCAGAATGCAGATGCAGGTGCAGAATGCAGATGCAGGTGCAGAATGCAGATGCAGGTGCAGAATGCAGATGCAGGTGCAGAATGCAGATGCAGGTGCAGAATGCAGATGCAGAATGCAGATGCAGAATGCAGATAATGATATAAGTTATTATTGCAGATAATGATATAAGTTATTATTGATAGTTATGATAGTTGGTAAGTTATTATTGATAGTTATTGGATGCAGAATGCAGATGCAGAATGCAGAATCCAGATGCAGAATGCAGAATGCAGAATGCAGATGCAGAATGCAGAATGCAGAATGCAGAATGCAGATGCAGAATGCAGAATGCAGAATGCAGATGCAGAATGCAGAATGCAGAATGCAGAATGCAGAATGCAGATGCAGAATGCAGAATGCAGAATGCAGGATGCAGAGTGCAGAATGCAGAATGCAGGATGCAGAATGCAGAATGCAGAATGCAGAATGCAGAATGCAGAATCCTGATGCAGAATGCAGATGCAGAATGCAGAATGCGGAATGCAGAATGCAGAATGCAGATGCAGAATGCAGAATGCAGATGCAGGTTCAGAATGCAGATGCAGAATGCAGATGCAGAATGCAGAATGCAGGATGCAGAATGCAGAATGCAGAATGCAGAATGCAGAATGCAGATGCAGAATGCAGAATGCAGAATGCAGAATGCAGAATGCAGAATGCAGAATGCAGAATGCAGAATGCAGAATGCAGAATGCGGGATGCAGAATGCAGAATGCAAGATGCAGATGCAGAGTGCAGAATGCAGAATGCAGAATGCAGAATGCAGAATGCAGAATGCAGAATGCAGATGCAGAATGCAGAATGCAGAATGCAGAATGCAGAATGCAGAATGCAGAATGCAGAATGCAGAATGCAGAATGCAGAATGCGGGATGCAGAATGCAGAATGCAAGATGCAGATGCAGAGTGCAGAATGCAGAATGCAGAATGCAGAATGCAGAATGCAGAATGCAGATGCAGAATGCAGAATGCAGAATGCAGAATGCAGAATGCAGGATGCAGGATGCAGAATGCAGAATGCAGAATGCAGAATGCAGAATGCAGAATGCAGAATGCAGAATGCAGAATGCAGAATGCAGAATGCAGAATGCAGATGCAGAATGCAGAATGCAGAATGCAGGATGCAGGATGCAGAATGCAGAATGCAGAATGCAGAATGCAGAATGCAGAATGCAGAATGCAGAATGCAGAATGCAGAATGCAGAATGCAGAATGCAGAATGCAGAATGCAGAATGCAGAATGCAGAATGCAGATGCAGAATGCAGAATGCAGAATGCAGAATGCAGAATGCAGATGCAGATGCAGAATGCAGAATGCAGAATGCAGATGCAGAATGCAGAATGCAGAATGCAGAATGCAGAATGCAGAATGCAGAATGCAGAATGCAGAATGCAGAATGCAGAATGCAGAATGCAGATGCAGAATGCAGAATGCAGAATGCAGATGCAGAATGCAGAATGCAGAATGCAGATGCAGATGCAGAATGCAGAATGCAGAATGCAGAATGCAGAATGCAGAATGCAGAATGCAGAATGCAGATGCAGAATGCAGAATGCAGAATGCAGAATGCAGAATGCAGATGCAGATGCAGAATGCAGAATGCAGATGCAGGTTCAGAATGCAGAATGCAGAATGCAGATGCAGGTTCAGAATGCAGATGCAGAATGCAGATGCAGGTGCAGAATGCAGAATGCAGAATGCAGAATGCAGAATGCAGAATGCAGAATGCAGGATGCAGAATGCAGAATGCAGAATGCAGAATGCAGGATGCAGGTGCAGAATGCAGAATGCAGAATGCAGAATGCAGAATGCAGAATGCAGAATGCAGATGCAGAATGCAGAATGCAGAATGCAGATGCAGAATGCAGAATGCAGAATGCAGATGCAGAATGCAGAATGCAGAATGCAGATGCAGAATGCAGAATGCAGATGCAGAATGCAGAATGCAGATGCAGAATGCAGAATGCAGATGCAGAATGCAGAATGCAGATGCAGAATGCAGAATGCAGATGCAGAATGCAGAATGCAGAATGCAGAATGCAGAATGCAGAATGCAGAATGCAGAATGCAGAATGCAGAATGCAGAATGCAGAATGCAGAATGCAGAATGCAGAATGCAGATGCAGAATGCAGAATGCAGAATGCAGATGCAGAATGCAGAATGCAGAATGCAGATGCAGAATGCAGAATGCAGATGCAGAATGCAGAATGCAGGATGCAGAATGCAGAATGCAGAATGCAGAATGCAGAATGCAGGATGCAGAATGCAGAATGCAGAATGCAGAATGCAGAATGCAGAATGCAGAATGCAGAATGCAGAATGCAGAATGCAGAATGCAGATGCAGAATGCAGGATGCAGAATGCAGAATGCAGATGCAGAATGCAGAATGCAGAATGCAGAATGCAGAATGCAGAATGCAGAATCCAGATGCAGATGCAGAATGCAGAATGCAGAATGCAGAATGCAGAATGCAGAATCCTATCCAGAATGATATCCTTGATATCCTTGATATCCTCGATATCCGTAATAATGATAGATTGGGATGAGAAAGATGTTAATTAATAGATTAAAAATAGATAAAATATATATAAATGATTGATAATAGTTATGATAGTAATGACAGTCATTTTATGATAATAATGAAATGCAGATCATCATAATATTGTTATGATATTATTGATAGTTGGCAGTTACGGCAGTTTTGGCAGTCGTTCGTTAGTTGAAAAAAGCAGGGTTTTAGTTTTGGCAGTCGTTCGTCGTTCATGAATAAAGGCGAATTTCAGTTTTGGCAGTCGTTCGTCAGTCAATACGGTAGGGTTTTAGGGTATTAGGGTAGGGCAGATGCAGAATGCAGATGCACATGCAGAATGCAGAATGCAGATGCAGAATGCAGAATCCTGATGCAGAATGCAGATGCAGAATGCAGAATCCTGATGCAGAATGCAGATGCAGAATGCAGAATGCGGAATGCAGAATGCAGAATGCAGATGCAGAATGCAGAATGCAGATGCAGGTTCAGAATGCAGAATGCAGAATGCAGAATGCAGAATGCAGAATGCAGAATGCAGATGCAGGTGCAGAATGCAGATGCAGGTGCAGAATGCAGATGCAGGTGCAGAATGCAGATGCAGGTGCAGAATGCAGATGCAGAATGCAGATGCAGAATGCAGATAATGATATAAGTTATTATTGCAGATAATGATAGTTATGATAGTTGGTAAGTTATTATTGATAGTTATTGGATGCAGAATGCAGATGCAGAATGCAGAATCCAGATGCAGATGCAGAATGCAGAATGCAGAATGCAGAATCCAGATGCAGATGCAGAATGCAGAATGCGGAATGCAGAATGCAGAATGCAGATGCAGGTTCAGAATGCAGATGCAGAATGCAGATGCAGGTGCAGATGCAGGTGCAGAATGCAGATGCAGGTTCAGAATGCAGATGCAGAATGCAGATGCAGGTTCAGAATGCAGGTGCAGAATGCAGATGCAGGTGCAGAATGCAGATGCAGGTGCAGAATGCAGATGCAGGTGCAGAATGCAGATGCAGAATGCAGATGCAGAATGCAGATGCAGAATGCAGAATGCAGAATGCAGAATGCAGAATCCAGATGCAGATGCAGAATGCAGAATGCAGAATGCAGAATGCAATGCAGGTCCAGAATGCAGAATGCAGAATGCAGATGCAGGTTCAGAATGCAGATGCAGAATGCAGATGCAGGTGCAGAATGCCCGTGCAGAATGCAGATGCAGAATGCAGAATGCAGAATGCAGAATGCAGAATGCAGAATGCAGAATGCAGAATGCAGAATGCAGAATGCAGAATGCAGAATGCAGAATGCAGGATGCAGAATGCAGAATGCAAGATGCAGATGCAGAGTGCAGAATGCAGAATGCAGAATGCAGAATGCAGAATGCAGAATGCAGAATGCAGAATGCAGAATGCAGATGCAGAATGCAGAATGCAGAATGCAGATGCAGAATGCAGAATGCAGAATGCAGGATGCAGAGTGCAAAATGCAGAATGCAGGATGCAGAATGCAGAATGCAGAATGCAGAATGCAGGATGCAGAATGCAGAATGCAGAATGCAGAATGCAGAAGCAGAATGCAGAATGCAGATGCAGAATGCAGGATGCAGAATGCAGAATGCAGAATGCAGGATGCAGAATGCAGAATGCAGAATGCAGAATGCAGAATGCAGATGCAGATGCAGAATGCAGAATGCAGAATGCAGATGCAGAATGCAGAATGCAGATGCAGAATGCAGGATGCAGAATGCAGAATGCAGAATGCAGAATGCAGAATGCAGAATGCAGAATGCAGAATGCAGAATGCAGAATGCAGAATGCAGATGCAGAATGCAGAATGCAGATGCAGAATGCAGAATGCAGAATGCAGATGCAGAATGCAGGATGCAGAATGCAGAATGCAGATGCAGATGCAGAATGCAGAATGCAGAATGCAGAATGCAGAATGCAGATGCAGGTTCAGAATGCAGAATGCAGAATGCAGATGCAGAATGCAGAATGCAGAATGCAGAATGCAGAATGCAGAATGCAGAATGCAGATGCAGGTGCAGATGCAGGTGCAGAATGCAGATGCAGGTTCAGAATGCAGATGCAGAATGCAGATGCAGGTGCAGAATGCCCGTGCAGAATGCAGATGCAGAATGCAGATGCAGAATGCAGAATGCAGAATGCAGAATGCAGATGCAGATGCAGAATGCAGGTGCAGGTTCAGAATGCAGGTGCAGAATGCAGATGCAGGTGCAGAATGCAGATGCAGAATGCAGATGCAGGTGCAGAATGCCCGTGCAGAATGCAGATGCAGAATGCAGATGCAGAATGCAGAATGCAGAATGCAGAATGCAGAATCCAGATGCAGATGCAGAATGCAGAATGCAGAATGCAGAATGCAGATGCAGGTCCAGAATGCAGAATGCAGAATGCAGATGCAGGTTCAGAATGCAGATGCAGAATGCAGATGCAGGTGCAGAATGCCCGTGCAGAATGCAGATGCAGAATGCAGATGCAGAATGCAGAATGCAGAATGCAGAATGCAGAATCCAGATGCAGATGCAGAATGCAGAATGCAGAATGCAAAATGCAGATGCAGGTTCAGAATGCAGAATGCAGAATGCAGATGCAGGTTCAGAATGCAGATGCAGAATGCAGATGCAGGTGCAGAATGCAGAATGCAGAATGCAGAATGCAGAATGCAGAATGCAGAATGCAGGATGCAGAATGCAGAATGCAGAATGCAGGATGCAGAATGCAGAATGCAGAATGCAGGATGCAGAATGCAGAATGCAGGATGCAGAATGCAGAATGCAGAATGCAGAATGCAGAATGCAGATGCAGAATGCAGAATGCAGAATGCAGAATGCAGATGCAGAATGCAGAATGCAGAATGCAGATGCAGAATGCAGAATGCAGAATGCAGAATGCAGAATGCAGAATGCAGAATGCAGAATGCAGGATGCAGAATGCAGAATGCAGATGCAGAATGCAGAATGCAGATGCAGAATGCAGAATGCAGAATGCAGAATGCAGAATGCAGATGCAGAATGCAGAATGCATGTAGATTGGGATGAGAAAGATGTTAATTAATAGATTAAAAATAGATAAAATATATATAAATGATTGATAATAGTTATATCAATATAGTAGTAATGACAGTCATTTTATGATAATAATGAAATGCAGATCATCATAATATTGTTATGATATTATTGATAGTTGGCAGTTACGGCAGTTTTGGCAGTCGTTCGTTAGTTGAAAAAAGCAGGGTTTTAGTTTTGGCAGTCGTTCGTCGTTCATGAATAAAGGCGAATTTCAGTTTTGGCAGTCGTTCGTCAGTCAATACGGTAGGGTTTTAGGGTATTAGGGTAGGGCAGATGCAGAATGCAGATGCACATGCAGAATGCAGAATGCAGATGCACAATGCAGAATCCTGATGCAGAATGCAGATGCAGAATGCAGAATCCTGATGCAGAATGCAGATGCAGAATGCAGAATGCGGAATGCAGAATGCAGAATGCAGATGCAGAATGCAGAATGCAGATGCAGGTTCAGAATGCAGATGCAGAATGCAGATGCAGGTGCAGAATGCAGATGCAGGTGCAGAATGCAGATGCAGGTGCAGAATGCAGATGCAGGTGCAGAATGCAGATGCAGGTGCAGAATGCAGATGCAGAATGCAGATGCAGAATGCAGATAATGATATAAGTTATTATTGCAGATAATGATATAAGTTATTATTGATAGTTATGATAGTTGGTAAGTTATTATTGATAGTTATTGGATGCAGAATGCAGATGCAGAATGCAGAATCCAGATGCAGAATGCAGAATGCAGAATGCAGATGCAGAATGCAGAATGCAGAATGCAGAATGCAGATGCAGAATGCAGAATGCAGAATGCAGATGCAGAATGCAGAATGCAGAATGCAGAATGCAGAATGCAGATGCAGAATGCAGAATGCAGAATGCAGGATGCAGAGTGCAGAATGCAGAATGCAGGATGCAGAATGCAGAATGCAGAATGCAGAATGCAGAATGCAGAATCCTGATGCAGAATGCAGATGCAGAATGCAGAATGCGGAATGCAGAATGCAGAATGCAGATGCAGAATGCAGAATGCAGATGCAGGTTCAGAATGCAGATGCAGAATGCAGATGCAGAATGCAGAATGCAGGATGCAGAATGCAGAATGCAGAATGCAGAATGCAGAATGCAGATGCAGAATGCAGAATGCAGAATGCAGAATGCAGAATGCAGAATGCAGAATGCAGAATGCAGAATGCAGAATGCAGAATGCGGGATGCAGAATGCAGAATGCAAGATGCAGATGCAGAGTGCAGAATGCAGAATGCAGAATGCAGAATGCAGAATGCAGAATGCAGAATGCAGATGCAGAATGCAGAATGCAGAATGCAGAATGCAGAATGCAGAATGCAGAATGCAGAATGCAGAATGCAGAATGCAGAATGCGGGATGCAGAATGCAGAATGCAAGATGCAGATGCAGAGTGCAGAATGCAGAATGCAGAATGCAGAATGCAGAATGCAGAATGCAGATGCAGAATGCAGAATGCAGAATGCAGAATGCAGAATGCAGGATGCAGGATGCAGAATGCAGAATGCAGAATGCAGAATGCAGAATGCAGAATGCAGAATGCAGAATGCAGAATGCAGAATGCAGAATGCAGAATGCAGATGCAGAATGCAGAATGCAGAATGCAGAATGCAGAATGCAGATGCAGAATGCAGAATGCAGAATGCAGGATGCAGGATGCAGAATGCAGAATGCAGAATGCAGAATGCAGAATGCAGAATGCAGAATGCAGAATGCAGAATGCAGAATGCAGAATGCAGAATGCAGAATGCAGAATGCAGAATGCAGAATGCAGAATGCAGATGCAGAATGCAGAATGCAGAATGCAGAATGCAGAATGCAGATGCAGATGCAGAATGCAGAATGCAGAATGCAGATGCAGAATGCAGAATGCAGAATGCAGAATGCAGAATGCAGAATGCAGAATGCAGAATGCAGAATGCAGAATGCAGAATGCAGAATGCAGATGCAGAATGCAGAATGCAGAATGCAGATGCAGAATGCAGAATGCAGAATGCAGATGCAGATGCAGAATGCAGAATGCAGAATGCAGAATGCAGAATGCAGAATGCAGAATGCAGAATGCAGATGCAGAATGCAGAATGCAGAATGCAGAATGCAGAATGCAGATGCAGATGCAGAATGCAGAATGCAGATGCAGGTTCAGAATGCAGAATGCAGAATGCAGATGCAGGTTCAGAATGCAGATGCAGAATGCAGATGCAGGTGCAGAATGCAGAATGCAGAATGCAGAATGCAGAATGCAGAATGCAGAATGCAGGATGCAGAATGCAGAATGCAGAATGCAGAATGCAGGATGCAGGTGCAGAATGCAGAATGCAGAATGCAGAATGCAGAATGCAGAATGCAGAATGCAGATGCAGAATGCAGAATGCAGAATGCAGATGCAGAATGCAGAATGCAGAATGCAGATGCAGAATGCAGAATGCAGAATGCAGATGCAGAATGCAGAATGCAGATGCAGAATGCAGAATGCAGATGCAGAATGCAGAATGCAGATGCAGAATGCAGAATGCAGATGCAGAATGCAGAATGCAGATGCAGAATGCAGAATGCAGAATGCAGAATGCAGAATGCAGAATGCAGAATGCAGAATGCAGAATGCAGAATGCAGAATGCAGAATGCAGAATGCAGAATGCAGAATGCAGATGCAGAATGCAGAATGCAGAATGCAGATGCAGAATGCAGAATGCAGAATGCAGATGCAGAATGCAGAATGCAGATGCAGAATGCAGAATGCAGGATGCAGAATGCAGAATGCAGAATGCAGAATGCAGAATGCAGGATGCAGAATGCAGAATGCAGAATGCAGAATGCAGAATGCAGAATGCAGAATGCAGAATGCAGAATGCAGAATGCAGAATGCAGATGCAGAATGCAGGATGCAGAATGCAGAATGCAGATGCAGAATGCAGAATGCAGAATGCAGAATGCAGAATGCAGAATGCAGAATCCAGATGCAGATGCAGAATGCAGAATGCAGAATGCAGAATGCAGAATGCAGAATCCTATCCAGAATGATATCCTTGATATCCTTGATATCCTCGATATCCGTAATAATGATAGATTGGGATGAGAAAGATGTTAATTAATAGATTAAAAATAGATAAAATATATATAAATGATTGATAATAGTTATGATAGTAATGACAGTCATTTTATGATAATAATGAAATGCAGATCATCATAATATTGTTATGATATTATTGATAGTTGGCAGTTACGGCAGTTTTGGCAGTCGTTCGTTAGTTGAAAAAAGCAGGGTTTTAGTTTTGGCAGTCGTTCGTCGTTCATGAATAAAGGCGAATTTCAGTTTTGGCAGTCGTTCGTCAGTCAATACGGTAGGGTTTTAGGGTATTAGGGTAGGGCAGATGCAGAATGCAGATGCACATGCAGAATGCAGAATGCAGATGCAGAATGCAGAATCCTGATGCAGAATGCAGATGCAGAATGCAGAATCCTGATGCAGAATGCAGATGCAGAATGCAGAATGCGGAATGCAGAATGCAGAATGCAGATGCAGAATGCAGAATGCAGATGCAGGTTCAGAATGCAGAATGCAGAATGCAGAATGCAGAATGCAGAATGCAGAATGCAGATGCAGGTGCAGAATGCAGATGCAGGTGCAGAATGCAGATGCAGGTGCAGAATGCAGATGCAGGTGCAGAATGCAGATGCAGAATGCAGATGCAGAATGCAGATAATGATATAAGTTATTATTGCAGATAATGATAGTTATGATAGTTGGTAAGTTATTATTGATAGTTATTGGATGCAGAATGCAGATGCAGAATGCAGAATCCAGATGCAGATGCAGAATGCAGAATGCAGAATGCAGAATCCAGATGCAGATGCAGAATGCAGAATGCGGAATGCAGAATGCAGAATGCAGATGCAGGTTCAGAATGCAGATGCAGAATACAGATGCAGGTGCAGATGCAGGTGCAGAATGCAGATGCAGGTTCAGAATGCAGATGCAGAATGCAGATGCAGGTTCAGAATGCAGGTGCAGAATGCAGATGCAGGTGCAGAATGCAGATGCAGGTGCAGAATGCAGATGCAGGTGCAGAATGCAGATGCAGAATGCAGATGCAGAATGCAGATGCAGAATGCAGAATGCAGAATGCAGAATGCAGAATCCAGATGCAGATGCAGAATGCAGAATGCAGAATGCAGAATGCAATGCAGGTCCAGAATGCAGAATGCAGAATGCAGATGCAGGTTCAGAATGCAGATGCAGAATGCAGATGCAGGTGCAGAATGCCCGTGCAGAATGCAGATGCAGAATGCAGAATGCAGAATGCAGAATGCAGAATGCAGAATGCAGAATGCAGAATGCAGAATGCAGAATGCAGAATGCAGAATGCAGAATGCAGGATGCAGAATGCAGAATGCAAGATGCAGATGCAGAGTGCAGAATGCAGAATGCAGAATGCAGAATGCAGAATGCAGAATGCAGAATGCAGAATGCAGAATGCAGATGCAGAATGCAGAATGCAGAATGCAGATGCAGAATGCAGAATGCAGAATGCAGGATGCAGAGTGCAAAATGCAGAATGCAGGATGCAGAATGCAGAATGCAGAATGCAGAATGCAGGATGCAGAATGCAGAATGCAGAATGCAGAATGCAGAAGCAGAATGCAGAATGCAGATGCAGAATGCAGGATGCAGAATGCAGAATGCAGAATGCAGGATGCAGAATGCAGAATGCAGAATGCAGAATGCAGAATGCAGATGCAGATGCAGAATGCAGAATGCAGAATGCAGATGCAGAATGCAGAATGCAGATGCAGAATGCAGGATGCAGAATGCAGAATGCAGAATGCAGAATGCAGAATGCAGAATGCAGAATGCAGAATGCAGAATGCAGAATGCAGAATGCAGATGCAGAATGCAGAATGCAGATGCAGAATGCAGAATGCAGAATGCAGATGCAGAATGCAGGATGCAGAATGCAGAATGCAGATGCAGATGCAGAATGCAGAATGCAGAATGCAGAATGCAGAATGCAGATGCAGAATGCAGGATGCAGAATGCAGAATGCAGATGCAGATGCAGAATGCAGAATGCAGAATGCAGATGCAGAATGCAGAATGCAGAATGCAGAATGCAGATGCAGAATGCAGAATGCAGAATGCAGATGCAGAATGCAGAATGCAGAATGCAGATGCAGAATGCAGAATGCAGATGCAGAATGCAGGATGCAGAATGCAGAATGCAGGATGCAGAATGCAGAATGCAGAATGCAGAATGCAGAATGCAGGATGCAGAATGCAGAATGCAGAATGCAGAATGCAGAATGCAGAATGCAGAATGCAGAATGCAGAATGCAGAATGCAGAATGCAGAATGCAGAATGCAGAATGCAGATGCAGAATGCAGGATGCAGAATGCAGAATGCAGATGCAGAATGCAGAATGCAGATGCAGAATGCAGGATGCAGAATGCAGAATGCAGAATGCAGAATGCAGGATGCAGAATGCAGAATGCAGAATGCAGGATGCAGAATGCAGAATGCAGGATGCAGAATGCAGAATGCAGAATGCAGAATGCAGAATGCAGATGCAGAATGCAGAATGCAGAATGCAGATGCAGAATGCAGAATGCAGAATGCAGATGCAGATGCAGAATGCAGAAGGCAGAATGCAGATGCAGAATGCAGAATGCAGATGCAGAATGCAGGATGCAGAATGCAGAATGCAGAATGCAGAATGCAGAATGCAGAATGCAGAATGCAGAATGCAGAATGCAGAATGCAG
Organism: Tenthredo mesomela; assembly: GCA_943736025.1. Lineage (NCBI taxonomy): Eukaryota > Metazoa > Arthropoda > Insecta > Hymenoptera > Tenthredinidae > Tenthredo > Tenthredo mesomela. The sequence continues at coordinate 15,169,793 of OX031016.1, read as the reverse complement.
AATGCAGATGCAGAAAGCAGAATGCAGAATGCAGAATGCAGAATGCAGAATGCAGAATGCAGAATGCAGAATGCAGAATGCAGAATGCAGAATGCAGAATGCAGAATGCAGAATGCAGAATGCAGAATGCAGAATGCAGAATGCAGAATGCAGAATGCAGAATGCAGAATGCAGAATGCAGAATGCAGATGCAGAATGCAGAATGCAGAATGCAGATGCAGATGCAGAATGCAGAATGCAGAATGCAGATGCAGAATGCAGAATGCAGAATGCAGATGCAGAATGCAGAATGCAGATGCAGAATGCAGGATGCAGAATGCAGAATGCAGGATGCAGAATGCAGAATGCAGAATGCAGAATGCAGAATGCAGGATGCAGAATGCAGAATGCAGAATGCAGAATGCAGAATGCAGGATGCAGAATGCAGAATGCAGAATGCAGAATGCAGAATGCAGAATGCAGAATGCAGAATGCAGAATGCAGAATGCAGATGCAGAATGCAGGATGCAGAATGCAGAATGCAGATGCAGAATGCAGAATGCAGATGCAGAATGCAGGATGCAGAATGCAGAATGCAGAATGCAGAATGCAGGATGCAGAATGCAGAATGCAGAATGCAGGGATGCAGAATGCAGAATGCAGGATGCAGAATGCAGAATGCAGAATGCAGAATGCAGAATGCAGATGCAGAATGCAGAATGCAGAATGCAGAATGCAGAATGCAGATGCAGAGTGCAGAATGCAGAATGCAGAATGCAGAATGCAGAATGCAGAATGCAGAATGCAGAATGCAGAATGCAGAATGCAGAATGCAGAATGCAGAATGCAGAATGCAGGATGCAGAATGCAGAATGCAGAATGCAGAATGCAGAATGCAGAATGCAGAATGCAGAATGCAGAATGCAGAATGCAGATGCAGAATGCAGGATGCAGAATGCAGATGCAGAATGCAGAATGCAGAATGCAGAATGCAGAATGCAGATGCAGAATGCAGATGCAGAATGCAGATGCAGAATGCAGATGCAGAATGCAGAATGCAGAATGCAGAATGCAGAATGCAGATGCAGAATGCAGATGCAGAATGCAGATGCAGAATGCAGATGCAGAATGCAGAATGCAGAATGCAGAATGCAGATGCAGAATGCAGAATGCAGAATGCAGAATGCAGAATGCAGAATGCAGAATGCAGAATGCAGAATGCAGAATGCAGAATGCAGATGCAGAATGCAGAATGCAGAATGCAGATGCAGAATGCAGGATGCAGAATGCAGAATGCAGAATGCAGAATGCAGAATGCAGAATGCAGAATGCAGAATGCAGAATGCAGAATCCAGATGCAGATGCAGAATGCAGAATGCAGAATGCAGAATGCAGATGCAGGTTCAGAATGCAGAATGCAGAATGCAGGTTCAGAATGCAGATGCAGAATGCAGATGCAGGTGCAGAATGCAGAATGCAGAATGCAGAATGCAGAATGCAGAATGCAGAATGCAGGATGCAGAATGCAGAATGCAGAATGCAGGATGCAGAATGCAGAATGCAGGATGCAGAGTGCAGAATGCAGAATGCAGGATGCAGAATGCAGAATGCAGAATGCAGAATGCAGAATGCAGAATGCAGAATGCAGAATGCAGAATGCAGAATGCAGAATGCAGAATGCAGAGCAGAATGCAGAATGCAGATGCAGAATGCAGAATGCAGAATGCAGAATGCAGAATGCAGAATGCAGAATGCAGAATGCAGAATGCAGAATGCAGAATGCAGATGCAGAATGCAGAATGCAGAATGCAGAATGCAGAATGCAGAATGCAGATGCAGAATGCAGAATGCAGACGCAGAATCCAGATGCAGATGCAGAATGCAGAATGCGGAATGCAGAATGCAGAATGCAGATGCAGGTTCAGAATGCAGATGCAGAATGCAGATGCAGGTGCAGATGCAGATGCAGGTGCAGAATGCAGATGCAGGTTCAGAATGCAGATGCAGAATGCAGATGCAGAATGCAGATGCAGGTTCAGAATGCAGAATGCAGAATGCAGAATGCAGAATGCAGATGCAGAATGCAGAATGCAGAATGCAGAATGCAGAATGCAGATGCAGAATGCAGAATGCAGAATGCAGAATGCAGAATGCAGAATGCAGAATGCAGAATGCAGAATGCAGAATGCAGAATGCAGAATGCAGAATGCAGGATGCAGAATGCAGAATGCAAGATGCAGATGCAGAGTGCAGAATGCAGAATGCAGAATGCAGAATGCAGAATGCAGAATGCAGAATGCAGATGCAGAATGCAGAATGCAGAATGCAGATGCAGAATGCAGAATGCAGAATGCAGGATGCAGAGTGCAGAATGCAGAATGCAGGATGCAGAATGCAGAATGCAGAATGCAGAATGCAGAATGCAGAATGCAGAATGCAGAATGCAGAATGCAGATGCAGAATGCAGAATGCAGAATGCAGAATGCAGAATGCAGAATGCAGAATGCGGAATGCAGAATGCAGAATGCAGATGCAGAATGCAGAATGCAGATGCAGGTTCAGAATGCAGAATGCAGAATGCAGAATGCAGAATGCAGAATGCAGAATGCAGAATGCAGAATGCAGAATGCAGATGCAGGTGCAGAATGCAGATGCAGGTGCAGAATGCAGATGCAGGTGCAAAATGCAGATGCAGGTGCAGAATGCAGATGCAGAATGCAGATGCAGAATGCAGATAATGATATAAGTTATTATTGCAGATAATGATAGTTATGATAGTTGGTAAGTTATTATTGATAGTTATTGGATGCAGAATGCAGATGCAGAATGCAGAATCCAGATGCAGATGCAGAATGCAGAATGCAGAATGCAGAATCCAGATGCAGATGCAGAATGCAGAATGCGGAATGCAGAATGCAGAATGCAGATGCAGGTTCAGAATGCAGATGCAGAATGCAGATGCAGGTGCAGATGCAGGTGCAGAATGCAGATGCAGGTTCAGAATGCAGATGCAGAATGCAGATGCAGGTTCAGAATGCAGGTGCAGAATGCAGATGCAGGTGCAGAATGCAGATGCAGGTGCAGAATGCAGATGCAGGTGCAGAATGCAGATGCAGAATGCAGATGCAGAATGCAGATGCAGAATGCAGAATGCAGAATGCAGAATGCAGAATCCAGATGCAGATGCAGAATGCAGAATGCAGAATGCAGAATGCAATGCAGGTCCAGAATGCAGAATGCAGAATGCAGATGCAGGTTCAGAATGCAGATGCAGAATGCAGATGCAGGTGCAGAATGCCCGTGCAGAATGCAGATGCAGAATGCAGAATGCAGAATGCAGAATGCAGAATGCAGAATGCAGAATGCAGAATGCAGAATGCAGAATGCGGAATGCAGAATGCAGAATGCAGATGCAGGTTCAGAATGCAGATGCAGAATGCAGATGCAGGTGCAGATGCAGGTGCAGAATGCAGATGCAGGTTCAGAATGCAGATGCAGAATGCAGATGCAGGTTCAGAATGCAGGTGCAGAATGCAGATGCAGGTGCAGAATGCAGATGCAGGTGCAGAATGCAGATGCAGGTGCAGAATGCAGATGCAGAATGCAGATGCAGAATGCAGATGCAGAATGCAGAATGCAGAATGCAGAATGCAGAATCCAGATGCAGATGCAGAATGCAGAATGCAGAATGCAGAATGCAATGCAGGTCCAGAATGCAGAATGCAGAATGCAGATGCAGGTTCAGAATGCAGATGCAGAATGCAGATGCAGGTGCAGAATGCCCGTGCAGAATGCAGATGCAGAATGCAGAATGCAGAATGCAGAATGCAGAATGCAGAATGCAGAATGCAGAATGCAGAATGCAGAATGCAGAATGCAGAATGCAGAATGCAGGATGCAGAATGCAGAATGCAAGATGCAGATGCAGAGTGCAGAATGCAGAATGCAGAATGCAGAATGCAGAATGCAGAATGCAGAATGCAGATGCAGAATGCAGAATGCAGAATGCAGATGCAGAATGCAGAATGCAGAATGCAGGATGCAGAGTGCAAAATGCAGAATGCAGGATGCAGAATGCAGAATGCAGAATGCAGAATGCAGGATGCAGAATGCAGAATGCAGAATGCAGAATGCAGAAGCAGAATGCAGAATGCAGATGCAGAATGCAGGATGCAGAATGCAGAATGCAGAATGCAGGATGCAGAATGCAGAATGCAGAATGCAGAATGCAGAATGCAGATGCAGATGCAGAATGCAGAATGCAGAATGCAGATGCAGAATGCAGAATGCAGATGCAGAATGCAGGATGCAGAATGCAGAATGCAGAATGCAGAATGCAGAATGCAGAATGCAGAATGCAGAATGCAGAATGCAGAATGCAGAATGCAGATGCAGAATGCAGAATGCAGATGCAGAATGCAGAATGCAGAATGCAGATGCAGAATGCAGGATGCAGAATGCAGAATGCAGATGCAGATGCAGAATGCAGAATGCAGAATGCAGAATGCAGAATGCAGATGCAGAATGCAGGATGCAGAATGCAGAATGCAGATGCAGATGCAGAATGCAGAATGCAGAATGCAGATGCAGAATGCAGAATGCAGAATGCAGAATGCAGATGCAGAATGCAGAATGCAGAATGCAGATGCAGAATGCAGAATGCAGAATGCAGATGCAGAATGCAGAATGCAGATGCAGAATGCAGGATGCAGAATGCAGAATGCAGGATGCAGAATGCAGAATGCAGAATGCAGAATGCAGAATGCAGGATGCAGAATGCAGAATGCAGAATGCAGAATGCAGAATGCAGAATGCAGAATGCAGAATGCAGAATGCAGAATGCAGATGCAGAATGCAGGATGCAGAATGCAGAATGCAGATGCAGAATGCAGAATGCAGAATGCAGATGCAGAATGCAGAATGCAGAATGCAGATGCAGATGCAGAATGCAGAATGCAGAATGCAGATGCAGAATGCAGAATGCAGAATGCAGATGCAGAATGCAGAATGCAGATGCAGAATGCAGGATGCAGAATGCAGAATGCAGGATGCAGAATGCAGAATGCAGAATGCAGAATGCAGAATGCAGGATGCAGAATGCAGAATGCAGAATGCAGAATGCAGAATGCAGAATGCAGAATGCAGAATGCAGAATGCAGAATGCAGATGCAGAATGCAGGATGCAGAATGCAGAATGCAGATGCAGAATGCAGAATGCAGATGCAGAATGCAGGATGCAGAATGCAGAATGCAGAATGCAGAATGCAGGATGCAGAATGCAGAATGCAGAATGCAGGGATGCAGAATGCAGAATGCAGGATGCAGAATGCAGAATGCAGAATGCAGAATGCAGAATGCAGATGCAGAATGCAGAATGCAGAATGCAGAATGCAGAATGCAGATGCAGAGTGCAGAATGCAGAATGCAGAATGCAGAATGCAGAATGCAGAATGCAGAATGCAGAATGCAGAATGCAGAATGCAGAATGCAGAATGCAGAATGCAGAATGCAGGATGCAGAATGCAGAATGCAGAATGCAGAATGCAGAATGCAGAATGCAGAATGCAGAATGCAGAATGCAGAATGCAGATGCAGAATGCAGGATGCAGAATGCAGATGCAGAATGCAGAATGCAGAATGCAGAATGCAGAATGCAGATGCAGAATGCAGATGCAGAATGCAGATGCAGAATGCAGATGCAGAATGCAGAATGCAGAATGCAGAATGCAGAATGCAGATGCAGAATGCAGATGCAGAATGCAGATGCAGAATGCAGATGCAGAATGCAGAATGCAGAATGCAGAATGCAGATGCAGAATGCAGAATGCAGAATGCAGAATGCAGAATGCAGAATGCAGAATGCAGAATGCAGAATGCAGAATGCAGAATGCAGATGCAGAATGCAGAATGCAGAATGCAGATGCAGAATGCAGGATGCAGAATGCAGAATGCAGAATGCAGAATGCAGAATGCAGAATGCAGAATGCAGAATGCAGAATGCAGAATCCAGATGCAGATGCAGAATGCAGAATGCAGAATGCAGAATGCAGATGCAGGTTCAGAATGCAGAATGCAGAATGCAGGTTCAGAATGCAGATGCAGAATGCAGATGCAGGTGCAGAATGCAGAATGCAGAATGCAGAATGCAGAATGCAGAATGCAGAATGCAGGATGCAGAATGCAGAATGCAGAATGCAGGATGCAGAATGCAGAATGCAGGATGCAGAGTGCAGAATGCAGAATGCAGGATGCAGAATGCAGAATGCAGAATGCAGAATGCAGAATGCAGAATGCAGAATGCAGAATGCAGAATGCAGAATGCAGAATGCAGAATGCAGAGCAGAATGCAGAATGCAGATGCAGAATGCAGAATGCAGAATGCAGAATGCAGAATGCAGAATGCAGAATGCAGAATGCAGAATGCAGAATGCAGAATGCAGATGCAGAATGCAGAATGCAGAATGCAGAATGCAGAATGCAGAATGCAGATGCAGAATGCAGAATGCAGACGCAGAATCCAGATGCAGATGCAGAATGCAGAATGCGGAATGCAGAATGCAGAATGCAGATGCAGGTTCAGAATGCAGATGCAGAATGCAGATGCAGGTGCAGATGCAGATGCAGGTGCAGAATGCAGATGCAGGTTCAGAATGCAGATGCAGAATGCAGATGCAGAATGCAGATGCAGGTTCAGAATGCAGAATGCAGAATGCAGAATGCAGAATGCAGATGCAGAATGCAGAATGCAGAATGCAGAATGCAGAATGCAGATGCAGAATGCAGAATGCAGAATGCAGAATGCAGAATGCAGAATGCAGAATGCAGAATGCAGAATGCAGAATGCAGAATGCAGAATGCAGAATGCAGGATGCAGAATGCAGAATGCAAGATGCAGATGCAGAGTGCAGAATGCAGAATGCAGAATGCAGAATGCAGAATGCAGAATGCAGAATGCAGATGCAGAATGCAGAATGCAGAATGCAGATGCAGAATGCAGAATGCAGAATGCAGGATGCAGAGTGCAGAATGCAGAATGCAGGATGCAGAATGCAGAATGCAGAATGCAGAATGCAGAATGCAGAATGCAGAATGCAGAATGCAGAATGCAGATGCAGAATGCAGAATGCAGAATGCAGAATGCAGAATGCAGAATGCAGAATGCGGAATGCAGAATGCAGAATGCAGATGCAGAATGCAGAATGCAGATGCAGGTTCAGAATGCAGAATGCAGAATGCAGAATGCAGAATGCAGAATGCAGAATGCAGATGCAGGTGCAGAATGCAGATGCAGGTGCAGAATGCAGATGCAGGTGCAGAATGCAGATGCAGGTGCAGAATGCAGATGCAGAATGCAGATGCAGAATGCAGATAATGATATAAGTTATTATTGCAGATAATGATAGTTATGATAGTTGGTAAGTTATTATTGATAGTTATTGGATGCAGAATGCAGATGCAGAATGCAGAATCCAGATGCAGATGCAGAATGCAGAATGCAGAATGCAGAATCCAGATGCAGATGCAGAATGCAGAATGCGGAATGCAGAATGCAGAATGCAGATGCAGGTTCAGAATGCAGATGCAGAATGCAGATGCAGGTGCAGATGCAGGTGCAGAATGCAGATGCAGGTTCAGAATGCAGATGCAGAATGCAGATGCAGGTTCAGAATGCAGGTGCAGAATGCAGATGCAGGTGCAGAATGCAGATGCAGGTGCAGAATGCAGATGCAGGTGCAGAATGCAGATGCAGAATGCAGATGCAGAATGCAGATGCAGAATGCAGAATGCAGAATGCAGAATGCAGAATCCAGATGCAGATGCAGAATGCAGAATGCAGAATGCAGAATGCAATGCAGGTCCAGAATGCAGAATGCAGAATGCAGATGCAGGTTCAGAATGCAGATGCAGAATGCAGATGCAGGTGCAGAATGCCCGTGCAGAATGCAGATGCAGAATGCAGAATGCAGAATGCAGAATGCAGAATGCAGAATGCAGAATGCAGAATGCAGAATGCAGAATGCGGAATGCAGAATGCAGAATGCAGATGCAGGTTCAGAATGCAGATGCAGAATGCAGATGCAGGTGCAGATGCAGGTGCAGAATGCAGATGCAGGTTCAGAATGCAGATGCAGAATGCAGATGCAGGTTCAGAATGCAGGTGCAGAATGCAGATGCAGGTGCAGAATGCAGATGCAGGTGCAGAATGCAGATGCAGGTGCAGAATGCAGATGCAGAATGCAGATGCAGAATGCAGATGCAGAATGCAGAATGCAGAATGCAGAATGCAGAATCCAGATGCAGATGCAGAATGCAGAATGCAGAATGCAGAATGCAATGCAGGTCCAGAATGCAGAATGCAGAATGCAGATGCAGGTTCAGAATGCAGATGCAGAATGCAGATGCAGGTGCAGAATGCCCGTGCAGAATGCAGATGCAGAATGCAGAATGCAGAATGCAGAATGCAGAATGCAGAATGCAGAATGCAGAATGCAGAATGCAGAATGCAGAATGCAGAATGCAGGATGCAGAATGCAGAATGCAAGATGCAGATGCAGAGTGCAGAATGCAGAATGCAGAATGCAGAATGCAGAATGCAGAATGCAGAATGCAGATGCAGAATGCAGAATGCAGAATGCAGATGCAGAATGCAGAATGCAGAATGCAGGATGCAGAGTGCAAAATGCAGAATGCAGGATGCAGAATGCAGAATGCAGAATGCAGAATGCAGGATGCAGAATGCAGAATGCAGAATGCAGAATGCAGAAGCAGAATGCAGAATGCAGATGCAGAATGCAGGATGCAGAATGCAGAATGCAGAATGCAGGATGCAGAATGCAGAATGCAGAATGCAGAATGCAGAATGCAGATGCAGATGCAGAATGCAGAATGCAGAATGCAGATGCAGAATGCAGAATGCAGATGCAGAATGCAGGATGCAGAATGCAGAATGCAGAATGCAGAATGCAGAATGCAGAATGCAGAATGCAGAATGCAGAATGCAGAATGCAGAATGCAGATGCAGAATGCAGAATGCAGATGCAGAATGCAGAATGCAGAATGCAGATGCAGAATGCAGGATGCAGAATGCAGAATGCAGATGCAGATGCAGAATGCAGAATGCAGAATGCAGAATGCAGAATGCAGATGCAGAATGCAGGATGCAGAATGCAGAATGCAGATGCAGATGCAGAATGCAGAATGCAGAATGCAGATGCAGAATGCAGAATGCAGAATGCAGAATGCAGATGCAGAATGCAGAATGCAGAATGCAGAATGCAGAATGCAGATGCAGAATGCAGAATGCAGAATGCAGATGCAGAATGCAGAATGCAGAATGCAGATGCAGAATGCAGAATGCAGATGCAGAATGCAGGATGCAGAATGCAGAATGCAGGATGCAGAATGCAGAATGCAGAATGCAGAATGCAGAATGCAGGATGCAGAATGCAGAATGCAGAATGCAGAATGCAGAATGCAGAATGCAGAATGCAGAATGCAGAATGCAGAATGCAGATGCAGAATGCAGGATGCAGAATGCAGAATGCAGATGCAGAATGCAGAATGCAGATGCAGAATGCAGGATGCAGAATGCAGAATGCAGAATGCAGAATGCAGGATGCAGAATGCAGAATGCAGAATGCAGGATGCAGAATGCAGAATGCAGGATGCAGAATGCAGAATGCAGAATGCAGAATGCAGAATGCAGATGCAGAATGCAGAATGCAGAATGCAGATGCAGAATGCAGAATGCAGAATGCAGATGCAGATGCAGAATGCAGAAGGCAGAATGCAGATGCAGAATGCAGAATGCAGATGCAGAATGCAGGATGCAGAATGCAGAATGCAGAATGCAGAATGCAGAATGCAGAATGCAGAATGCAGAATGCAGAATGCAGAATGCAGAATGCAGATGCAGAAAGCAGAATGCAGAATGCAGAATGCAGAATGCAGAATGCAGAATGCAGAATGCAGAATGCAGAATGCAGAATGCAGAATGCAGAATGCAGAATGCAGAATGCAGAATGCAGAATGCAGAATGCAGAATGCAGAATGCAGAATGCAGATGCAGAATGCAGAATGCAGAATGCAGATGCAGATGCAGAATGCAGAATGCAGAATGCAGATGCAGAATGCAGAATGCAGAATGCAGATGCAGAATGCAGAATGCAGATGCAGAATGCAGGATGCAGAATGCAGAATGCAGGATGCAGAATGCAGAATGCAGAATGCAGAATGCAGAATGCAGGATGCAGAATGCAGAATGCAGAATGCAGAATGCAGAATGCAGAATGCAGAATGCAGAATGCAGAATGCAGAATGCAGATGCAGAATGCAGGATGCAGAATGCAGAATGCAGATGCAGAATGCAGAATGCAGATGCAGAATGCAGGATGCAGAATGCAGAATGCAGAATGCAGAATGCAGGATGCAGAATGCAGAATGCAGAATGCAGGGATGCAGAATGCAGAATGCAGGATGCAGAATGCAGAATGCAGAATGCAGAATGCAGAATGCAGATGCAGAATGCAGAATGCAGAATGCAGAATGCAGAATGCAGATGCAGAGTGCAGAATGCAGAATGCAGAATGCAGAATGCAGAATGCAGAATGCAGAATGCAGAATGCAGAATGCAGAATGCAGAATGCAGAATGCAGAATGCAGAATGCAGGATGCAGAATGCAGAATGCAGAATGCAGAATGCAGAATGCAGAATGCAGAATGCAGAATGCAGAATGCAGAATGCAGATGCAGAATGCAGGATGCAGAATGCAGATGCAGAATGCAGAATGCAGAATGCAGAATGCAGAATGCAGATGCAGAATGCAGATGCAGAATGCAGATGCAGAATGCAGATGCAGAATGCAGAATGCAGAATGCAGAATGCAGAATGCAGATGCAGAATGCAGATGCAGAATGCAGATGCAGAATGCAGATGCAGAATGCAGAATGCAGAATGCAGAATGCAGATGCAGAATGCAGATGCAGAATGCAGAATGCAGAATGCAGAATGCAGAATGCAGAATGCAGAATGCAGAATGCAGAATGCAGAATGCAGAATGCAGATGCAGAATGCAGAATGCAGAATGCAGATGCAGAATGCAGGATGCAGAATGCAGAATGCAGAATGCAGAATGCAGAATGCAGAATGCAGAATGCAGAATGCAGAATGCAGAATCCAGATGCAGATGCAGAATGCAGAATGCAGAATGCAGAATGCAGATGCAGGTTCAGAATGCAGAATGCAGAATGCAGGTTCAGAATGCAGATGCAGAATGCAGATGCAGGTGCAGAATGCAGAATGCAGAATGCAGAATGCAGAATGCAGAATGCAGAATGCAGGATGCAGAATGCAGAATGCAGAATGCAGGATGCAGAATGCAGAATGCAGGATGCAGAGTGCAGAATGCAGAATGCAGGATGCAGAATGCAGAATGCAGAATGCAGAATGCAGAATGCAGAATGCAGAATGCAGAATGCAGAATGCAGAATGCAGAATGCAGAATGCAGAATGCAGAGCAGAATGCAGAATGCAGATGCAGAATGCAGAATGCAGAATGCAGAATGCAGAATGCAGAATGCAGAATGCAGAATGCAGAATGCAGAATGCAGAATGCAGATGCAGAATGCAGAATGCAGAATGCAGAATGCAGAATGCAGAATGCAGATGCAGAATGCAGAATGCAGACGCAGAATCCAGATGCAGATGCAGAATGCAGAATGCGGAATGCAGAATGCAGAATGCAGATGCAGGTTCAGAATGCAGATGCAGAATGCAGATGCAGGTGCAGATGCAGATGCAGGTGCAGAATGCAGATGCAGGTTCAGAATGCAGATGCAGAATGCAGATGCAGAATGCAGATGCAGGTTCAGAATGCAGAATGCAGAATGCAGAATGCAGAATGCAGAATGCAGATGCAGAATGCAGAATGCAGAATGCAGAATGCAGAATGCAGATGCAGAATGCAGAATGCAGAATGCAGAATGCAGAATGCAGAATGCAGAATGCAGAATGCAGAATGCAGAATGCAGAATGCAGAATGCAGAATGCAGGATGCAGAATGCAGAATGCAAGATGCAGATGCAGAGTGCAGAATGCAGAATGCAGAATGCAGAATGCAGAATGCAGAATGCAGAATGCAGATGCAGAATGCAGAATGCAGAATGCAGATGCAGAATGCAGAATGCAGAATGCAGGATGCAGAGTGCAGAATGCAGAATGCAGGATGCAGAATGCAGAATGCAGAATGCAGAGTGCAGAATGCAGAATGCAGGATGCAGAATGCAGAATGCAGAATGCAGAATGCAGAATGCAGAATGCAGAATGCAGAATGCAGAATGCAGATGCAGAATGCAGAATGCAGAATGCAGAATGCAGAATGCAGAATGCAGAATGCAGAATGCAGAATGCGGAATGCAGAATGCAGATGCAGAATGCCGAATGCAGAATGCAGATGCAGAATGCAGAATGCAGAATGCAGATGCAGAATGCAGAATGCAGAATGCAGATGCAGAATGCAGAATGCAGAATGCAGGATGCAGAGTGCAGAATGCAGAATGCAGGATGCAGAATGCAGAATGCAGAATGCAGAATGCAGAATGCAGAATGCAGAATGCAGAATGCAGAATGCAGAATGCAGAATGCAGAATGCAGAATGCAGAATGCAGAATGCAGATGCAGAATGCAGAATGCAGAATGCAGAATGCAGAATGCAGAATGCAGAATGCAGAATGCAGAATGCAGAATGCAGAATGCAGAATGCAGAATGCAGAATGCAGAATGCAGAATGCAGAATGCAGAATGCAGAATGCAGAATGCAGAATGCAGAATGCAGAATGCAGAATGCAGATGCAGAATGCAGAATGCAGAATGCAGATGCAGAATGCAGAATGCAGAATGCAGAATGCAGAATGCAGATGCAGAATGCAGAATGCAGAATGCAGAATGCAGAATGCAGATGCAGAATGCAGAATGCAGAATGCAGAATCCAGATGCAGATGCAGAATGCAGAATGCGGAATGCAGAATGCAGAATGCAGATGCAGGTTCAGAATGCAGATGCAGAATGCAGATGCAGGTGCAGATGCAGATGCAGGTTCAGAATGCAGATGCAGAATGCAGATGCAGGTGCAGATGCAGATGCAGGTGCAGAATGCAGATGCAGGTTCAGAATGCAGAATGCAGAATGCAGAATGCAGAATCCTATCCAGAATGATATCCTTGATATCCTTGATATCCTCGATATCCGTAATAATGATAGATTGGGATGAGAAAGATTAATAGATTAAAAATAGATAAAATATATATAAATGATTGATAATAGTTATGATAGTAATGACAGTCATTTTATGATAATAATGAAATGCAGATTGATAATAGTTATGATAGTAATGACAGTCATTTTATGATAATAATGAAATGCAGATCATCATAATATTGTTATGATATTATTGATAGTTGGCAGTTACGGCAGTTTTGGCAGTCGTTCGTTAGTTGAAAAAAGCAGGGTTTTAGTTTTGGCAGTCGTTCGTCGTTCATGAATAAAGGCGAATTTCAGTTTTGGCAGTCGTTCGTCAGTCAATACGGTAGGGTTTTAGGGTATTAGGGTAGGGCAGATGCAGAATGCAGATGCACATGCAGAATGCAGAATGCAGAATGCAGAATGCAGAATGCAGGATGCAGAATGCAGAATGCAGGATGCAGAATGCAGAATGCAGAATGCAGAATGCAGAATGCAGGATGCAGAATGCAGAATGCAGAATGCAGAATGCAGAATGCAGAATGCAGAATGCAGAATGCAGAATGCAGAATGCAGATGCAGAATGCAGAATGCAGAATGCAGAATGCAGAATGCAGAATGCAGAATGCAGATGCAGATGCAGAATGCAGAATGCAGGATGCAGAATGCAGAATGCAGGATGCAGAATGCAGAATGCAGAATGTCATTTTATGATAATAATGAAATGCAGATCATCATAATATTGTTATGATATTATTGATAGTTGGCAGTTACGGCAGTTTTGGCAGTCGTTCGTTAGTTGAAAAAAGCAGGGTTTTAGTTTTGGCAGTCGTTCGTCGTTCATGAATAAAGGCGAATTTCAGTTTTGGCAGTCGTTCGTCAGTCAATACGGTAGGGTTTTAGGGTATTTAGGGTAGGGCAGATGCAGAATGCAGATGCACATGCAGAATGCAGAATGCAGATGCAGAATGCAGAATCCTGATGCAGAATGCAGATGCAGAATGCAGAATGCGGAATGCAGAATGCAGAATGCAGATGCAGAATGCAGAATGCAGATGCAGGTTCAGAATGCAGATGCAGAATGCAGATGCAGGTGCAGAATGCAGATGCAGGTGCAGAATGCAGATGCAGGTGCAGAATGCAGATGCAGAATGCAGATGCAGAATGCAGATAATGATATAAGTTATTATTGCAGATAATGATATAAGTTATTATTGATAGTTATGATAGTTGGTAAGTTATTATTGATAGTTATTGGATGCAGAATGCAGATGCAGAATGCAGAATCCAGATGCAGATGCAGAATGCAGAATGCAGAATGCAGAATCCAGATGCAGATGCAGAATGCAGAATGCGGAATGCAGAATGCAGAATGCAGATGCAGGTTCAGAATGCAGATGCAGAATGCAGATGCAGGTGCAGATGCAGGTGCAGAATGCAGATGCAGGTTCAGAATGCAGATGCAGAATGCAGATGCAGGTTCAGAATGCAGGTGCAGAATGCAGATGCAGGTGCAGAATGCAGAATGCAGAATGCAGAATGCGGAATGCAGAATGCGGAATGCAGAATGCAGAATGCAGAATGCAGAATGCAGAATGCAGAATGCAGAATGCAGAATGCAGAATGCAGATGCAGAATGCAGAATGCAGAATGCAGATGCAGATGCAGAATGCAGAATGCAGAATGCAGAATGCAGTGCAGAATGCAGGATGCAGAATGCAGATGCAGAATGCAGAATGCAGAATGCAGAATGCAGAATGCAGATGCAGGTGCAGAATGCAGATGCAGGTGCAGAATGCAGATGCAGAATGCAGATGCAGGTGCAGAATGCCCGTGCAGAATGCAGATGCAGAATGCAGATGCAGAATGCAGAATGCAGAATGCAGAATGCAGAATCCAGATGCAGATGCAGAATGCAGAATGCAGAATGCAGAATGCAGATGCAGGTCCAGAATGCAGAATGCAGAATGCAGATGCAGGTTCAGAATGCAGATGCAGAATGCAGATGCAGGTGCAGAATGCCCGTGCTGAATGCAGATGCAGAATGCAGATGCAGAATGCAGAATGCAGAATGCAGAATCCAGATGCAGATGCAGAATGCAGAATGCAGAATGCAGAATGCAGATGCAGGTTCAGAATGCAGAATGCAGAATGCAGATGCAGGTTCTCAGAATGCAGAATGCAGAATGCAGATGCAGAATGCAGAATGCAGAATGCAGATGCAGGTGCAGATGCAGGTGCAGAATGCAGATGCAGGTTCAGAATGCAGATGCAGAATGCAGATGCAGAATGCAGGTGCAGGTTCAGAATGCAGGTGCAGAATGCAGATGCAGGTGCAGAATGCAGATGCAGAATGCAGATGCAGGTGCAGAATGCCCGTGCAGAATGCAGATGCAGAATGCAGATGCAGAATGCAGAATGCAGAATGCAGAATGCAGAATCCAGATGCAGATGCAGAATGCAGAATGCAGAATGCAGAATGCAGATGCAGGTCCAGAATGCAGAATGCAGAATGCAGATGCAGGTTCAGAATGCAGATGCAGAATGCAGATGCAGGTGCAGAATGCCCGTGCAGAATGCAGATGCAGAATGCAGATGCAGAATGCAGAATGCAGAATGCAGAATGCAGAATCCAGATGCAGATGCAGAATGCAGAATGCAGAATGCAAAATGCAGATGCAGGTTCAGAATGCAGAATGCAGAATGCAGATGCAGGTTCAGAATGCAGATGCAGAATGCAGATGCAGGTGCAGAATGCAGAATGCAGAATGCAGAATGCAGAATGCAGAATGCAGAATGCAGGATGCAGAATGCAGAATGCAGAATGCAGGATGCAGAATGCAGAATGCAGAATGCAGGATGCAGAATGCAGAATGCAGGATGCAGAATGCAGAATGCAGAATGCAGGATGCAGAATGCAGAATGCAGATGCAGAATGCAGAATGCAGATGCAGAATGCAGAATGCAGAATGCAGAATGCAGAATGCAGATGCAGAATGCAGAATGCAGAATGCAGATGCAGAATGCAGGATGCAGAATGCAGAATGCAGATGCAGATGCAGAATGCAGAATGCAGAATGCAGAATGCAGAATGCAGAATGCAGAATGCAGAATGCAGAATGCAGAATGCAGAATGCAGAATGCAGAATGCAGAATGCAGAATGCAGAATGCAGAATGCAGAATGCAGAATGCAGAATGCAGATGCAGAATGCAGAATGCAGAATGCAGATGCAGAATGCAGAATGCAGAATGCAGAATGCAGAATGCAGATGCAGAATGCAGAATGCAGAATGCAGAATCCAGATGCAGATGCAGAATGCAGAATGCGGAATGCAGAATGCAGAATGCAGATGCAGGTTCAGAATGCAGATGCAGAATGCAGATGCAGGTGCAGATGCAGATGCAGGTTCAGAATGCAGATGCAGAATGCAGATGCAGGTGCAGATGCAGATGCAGGTGCAGAATGCAGATGCAGGTTCAGAATGCAGAATGCAGAATGCAGAATGCAGAATCCTATCCAGAATGATATCCTTGATATCCTTGATATCCTCGATATCCGTAATAATGATAGATTGGGATGAGAAAGATTAATAGATTAAAAATAGATAAAATATATATAAATGATTGATAATAGTTATGATAGTAATGACAGTCATTTTATGATAATAATGAAATGCAGATTGATAATAGTTATGATAGTAATGACAGTCATTTTATGATAATAATGAAATGCAGATCATCATAATATTGTTATGATATTATTGATAGTTGGCAGTTACGGCAGTTTTGGCAGTCGTTCGTTAGTTGAAAAAAGCAGGGTTTTAGTTTTGGCAGTCGTTCGTCGTTCATGAATAAAGGCGAATTTCAGTTTTGGCAGTCGTTCGTCAGTCAATACGGTAGGGTTTTAGGGTATTAGGGTAGGGCAGATGCAGAATGCAGATGCACATGCAGAATGCAGAATGCAGAATGCAGAATGCAGAATGCAGGATGCAGAATGCAGAATGCAGGATGCAGAATGCAGAATGCAGAATGCAGAATGCAGAATGCAGGATGCAGAATGCAGAATGCAGAATGCAGAATGCAGAATGCAGAATGCAGAATGCAGAATGCAGAATGCAGAATGCAGATGCAGAATGCAGAATGCAGAATGCAGAATGCAGAATGCAGATGCAGAATGCAGAATGCAGAATGCAGAATGCAGAATGCAGAATGCAGAATGCAGATGCAGATGCAGAATGCAGAATGCAGGATGCAGAATGCAGAATGCAGGATGCAGAATGCAGAATGCAGAATGTCATTTTATGATAATAATGAAATGCAGATCATCATAATATTGTTATGATATTATTGATAGTTGGCAGTTACGGCAGTTTTGGCAGTCGTTCGTTAGTTGAAAAAAGCAGGGTTTTAGTTTTGGCAGTCGTTCGTCGTTCATGAATAAAGGCGAATTTCAGTTTTGGCAGTCGTTCGTCAGTCAATACGGTAGGGTTTTAGGGTATTTAGGGTAGGGCAGATGCAGAATGCAGATGCACATGCAGAATGCAGAATGCAGATGCAGAATGCAGAATCCTGATGCAGAATGCAGATGCAGAATGCAGAATGCGGAATGCAGAATGCAGAATGCAGATGCAGAATGCAGAATGCAGATGCAGGTTCAGAATGCAGATGCAGAATGCAGATGCAGGTGCAGAATGCAGATGCAGGTGCAGAATGCAGATGCAGGTGCAGAATGCAGATGCAGAATGCAGATGCAGAATGCAGATAATGATATAAGTTATTATTGCAGATAATGATATAAGTTATTATTGATAGTTATGATAGTTGGTAAGTTATTATTGATAGTTATTGGATGCAGAATGCAGATGCAGAATGCAGAATCCAGATGCAGATGCAGAATGCAGAATGCAGAATGCAGAATCCAGATGCAGATGCAGAATGCAGAATGCGGAATGCAGAATGCAGAATGCAGATGCAGGTTCAGAATGCAGATGCAGAATGCAGATGCAGGTGCAGATGCAGGTGCAGAATGCAGATGCAGGTTCAGAATGCAGATGCAGAATGCAGATGCAGGTTCAGAATGCAGGTGCAGAATGCAGATGCAGGTGCAGAATGCAGAATGCAGAATGCAGAATGCGGAATGCAGAATGCAGAATGCAGAATGCAGAATGCAGAATGCAGAATGCGGGATGCAGAATGCAGAATGCAAGATGCAGATGCAGAGTGCAGAATGCAGAATGCAGAATGCAGAATGCAGAATGCAGAATGCAGATGCAGAATGCAGAATGCAGAATGCAGAATGCAGAATGCAGGATGCAGGATGCAGAATGCAGAATGCAGAATGCAGAATGCAGAATGCAGAATGCAGAATGCAGAATGCAGAATGCAGAATGCAGATGCAGAATGCAGAATGCAGAATGCAGAATGCAGAATGCAGAATGCAGAATGCAGAATGCAGAATGCAGAATGCAGAATGCAGAATGCAGATGCAGAATGCAGAATGCAGAATGCAGAATGCAGAATGCAGAATGCAGAATGCAGAATGCAGGATGCAGGATGCAGAATGCAGAATGCAGAATGCAGAATGCAGAATGCAGAATGCAGAATGCAGAATGCAGAATGCAGAATGCAGAATGCAGAATGCAGAATGCAGAATGCAGAATGCAGAATGCAGAATGCAGATGCAGAATGCAGAATGCAGAAAGCAGAATGCAGAATGCAGATGCAGATGCAGAATGCAGAATGCAGAATGCAGATGCAGAATGCAGAATGCAGAATGCAGAATGCAGAATGCAGAATGCAGAATGCAGAATGCAGAATGCAGAATGCAGAATGCAGAATGCAGATGCAGAATGCAGAATGCAGAATGCAGATGCAGAATGCAGAATGCAGAATGCAGATGCAGATGCAGAATGCAGAATGCAGAATGCAGAATGCAGAATGCAGAATGCAGAATGCAGAATGCAGATGCAGAATGCAGAATGCAGAATGCAGAATGCAGAATGCAGATGCAGATGCAGAATGCAGAATGCAGATGCAGGTTCAGAATGCAGAATGCAGAATGCAGATGCAGGTTCAGAATGCAGATGCAGAATGCAGATGCAGGTGCAGAATGCAGAATGCAGAATGCAGAATGCAGAATGCAGAATGCAGAATGCAGGATGCAGAATGCAGAATGCAGAATGCAGAATGCAGAATGCAGGATGCAGAATGCAGAATGCAGAATGCAGAATGCAGGATGCAGGTGCAGAATGCAGAATGCAGAATGCAGAATGCAGAATGCAGAATGCAGAATGCAGATGCAGAATGCAGAATGCAGAATGCAGATGCAGAATGCAGAATGCAGAATGCAGATGCAGAATGCAGAATGCAGAATGCAGATGCAGAATGCAGAATGCAGATGCAGAATGCAGAATGCAGATGCAGAATGCAGAATGCAGATGCAGAATGCAGAATGCAGATGCAGAATGCAGAATGCAGATGCAGAATGCAGAATGCAGAATGCAGAATGCAGAATGCAGAATGCAGAATGCAGGATGCAGGATGCAGAATGCAGAATGCAGAATGCAGAATGCAGAATGCAGAATGCAGAATGCAGAATGCAGAATGCAGAATGCAGAATGCAGAATGCAGAATGCAGAATGCAGAATGCAGAATGCAGATGCAGAATGCAGAATGCAGAATGCAGAATGCAGAATGCAGATGCAGATGCAGAATGCAGAATGCAGAATGCAGATGCAGAATGCAGAATGCAGAATGCAGAATGCAGAATGCAGAATGCAGAATGCAGAATGCAGAATGCAGAATGCAGAATGCAGAATGCAGATGCAGAATGCAGAATGCAGAATGCAGATGCAGAATGCAGAATGCAGAATGCAGATGCAGATGCAGAATGCAGAATGCAGAATGCAGAATGCAGAATGCAGAATGCAGAATGCAGAATGCAGATGCAGAATGCAGAATGCAGAATGCAGAATGCAGAATGCAGATGCAGATGCAGAATGCAGAATGCAGATGCAGGTTCAGAATGCAGAATGCAGAATGCAGATGCAGGTTCAGAATGCAGATGCAGAATGCAGATGCAGGTGCAGAATGCAGAATGCAGAATGCAGAATGCAGAATGCAGAATGCAGAATGCAGGATGCAGAATGCAGAATGCAGAATGCAGAATGCAGGATGCAGGTGCAGAATGCAGAATGCAGAATGCAGAATGCAGAATGCAGAATGCAGAATGCAGATGCAGAATGCAGAATGCAGAATGCAGATGCAGAATGCAGAATGCAGAATGCAGATGCAGAATGCAGAATGCAGAATGCAGATGCAGAATGCAGAATGCAGATGCAGAATGCAGAATGCAGATGCAGAATGCAGAATGCAGATGCAGAATGCAGAATGCAGATGCAGAATGCAGAATGCAGATGCAGAATGCAGAATGCAGAATGCAGAATGCAGAATGCAGAATGCAGAATGCAGAATGCAGAATGCAGAATGCAGAATGCAGAATGCAGAATGCAGAATGCAGAATGCAGATGCAGAATGCAGAATGCAGAATGCAGATGCAGAATGCAGAATGCAGAATGCAGATGCAGAATGCAGAATGCAGATGCAGAATGCAGAATGCAGGATGCAGAATGCAGAATGCAGAATGCAGAATGCAGAATGCAGGATGCAGAATGCAGAATGCAGAATGCAGAATGCAGAATGCAGAATGCAGAATGCAGAATGCAGAATGCAGAATGCAGAATGCAGATGCAGAATGCAGGATGCAGAATGCAGAATGCAGATGCAGAATGCAGAATGCAGAATGCAGAATGCAGAATGCAGAATGCAGAATCCAGATGCAGATGCAGAATGCAGAATGCAGAATGCAGAATGCAGAATGCAGAATCCTATCCAGAATGATATCCTTGATATCCTTGATATCCTCGATATCCGTAATAATGATAGATTGGGATGAGAAAGATGTTAATTAATAGATTAAAAATAGATAAAATATATATAAATGATTGATAATAGTTATGATAGTAATGACAGTCATTTTATGATAATAATGAAATGCAGATCATCATAATATTGTTATGATATTATTGATAGTTGGCAGTTACGGCAGTTTTGGCAGTCGTTCGTTAGTTGAAAAAAGCAGGGTTTTAGTTTTGGCAGTCGTTCGTCGTTCATGAATAAAGGCGAATTTCAGTTTTGGCAGTCGTTCGTCAGTCAATACGGTAGGGTTTTAGGGTATTAGGGTAGGGCAGATGCAGAATGCAGATGCACATGCAGAATGCAGAATGCAGATGCAGAATGCAGAATCCTGATGCAGAATGCAGATGCAGAATGCAGAATCCTGATGCAGAATGCAGATGCAGAATGCAGAATGCGGAATGCAGAATGCAGAATGCAGATGCAGAATGCAGAATGCAGATGCAGGTTCAGAATGCAGAATGCAGAATGCAGAATGCAGAATGCAGAATGCAGAATGCAGATGCAGGTGCAGAATGCAGATGCAGGTGCAGAATGCAGATGCAGGTGCAGAATGCAGATGCAGGTGCAGAATGCAGATGCAGAATGCAGATGCAGAATGCAGATAATGATATAAGTTATTATTGCAGATAATGATAGTTATGATAGTTGGTAAGTTATTATTGATAGTTATTGGATGCAGAATGCAGATGCAGAATGCAGAATCCAGATGCAGATGCAGAATGCAGAATGCAGAATGCAGAATCCAGATGCAGATGCAGAATGCAGAATGCGGAATGCAGAATGCAGAATGCAGATGCAGGTTCAGAATGCAGATGCAGAATGCAGATGCAGGTGCAGATGCAGGTGCAGAATGCAGATGCAGGTTCAGAATGCAGATGCAGAATGCAGATGCAGGTTCAGAATGCAGGTGCAGAATGCAGATGCAGGTGCAGAATGCAGATGCAGGTGCAGAATGCAGATGCAGGTGCAGAATGCAGATGCAGAATGCAGATGCAGAATGCAGATGCAGAATGCAGAATGCAGAATGCAGAATGCAGAATCCAGATGCAGATGCAGAATGCAGAATGCAGAATGCAGAATGCAATGCAGGTCCAGAATGCAGAATGCAGAATGCAGATGCAGGTTCAGAATGCAGATGCAGAATGCAGATGCAGGTGCAGAATGCCCGTGCAGAATGCAGATGCAGAATGCAGAATGCAGAATGCAGAATGCAGAATGCAGAATGCAGAATGCAGAATGCAGAATGCAGAATGCAGAATGCAGAATGCAGAATGCAGGATGCAGAATGCAGAATGCAAGATGCAGATGCAGAGTGCAGAATGCAGAATGCAGAATGCAGAATGCAGAATGCAGAATGCAGAATGCAGATGCAGAATGCAGAATGCAGAATGCAGATGCAGAATGCAGAATGCAGAATGCAGAATGCAGAATGCAGAATCCAGATGCAGATGCAGAATGCAGAATGCGGAATGCAGAATGCAGAATGCAGATGCAGGTTCAGAATGCAGATGCAGAATGCAGATGCAGGTGCAGATGCAGGTGCAGAATGCAGATGCAGGTTCAGAATGCAGATGCAGAATGCAGATGCAGGTTCAGAATGCAGGTGCAGAATGCAGATGCAGGTGCAGAATGCAGATGCAGGTTCAGAATGCAGATGCAGAATGCAGATGCAGGTTCAGAATGCAGGTGCAGAATGCAGATGCAGGTGCAGAATGCAGATGCAGGTGCAGAATGCAGATGCAGAATGCAGATGCAGGTGCAGAATGCCCGTGCAGAATGCAGATGCAGAATGCAGATGCAGAATGCAGAATGCAGAATGCAGAATGCAGAATCCAGATGCAGATGCAGAATGCAGAATGCAGAATGCAGAATGCAGATGCAGGTCCAGAATGCAGAATGCAGAATGCAGATGCAGGTTCAGAATGCAGATGCAGAATGCAGATGCAGGTGCAGAATGCCCGTGCAGAATGCAGATGCAGAATGCAGATGCAGAATGCAGAATGCAGAATGCAGAATGCAGAATCCAGATGCAGATGCAGAATGCAGAATGCAGAATGCAGAATGCAGATGCAGGTTCAGAATGCAGAATGCAGAATGCAGATGCAGGTTCAGAATGCAGATGCAGAATGCAGATGCAGGTGCAGAATGCAGAATGCAGAATGCAGAATGCAGAATGCAGAATGCAGAATGCAGGATGCAGAATGCAGAATGCAGAATGCAGGATGCAGAATGCAGAATGCAGAATGCAGGATGCAGAATGCAGAATGCAGGATGCAGAATGCAGAATGCAGAATGCAGAATGCAGAATGCAGATGCAGAATGCAGAATGCAGAATGCAGAATGCAGATGCAGAATGCAGAATGCAGAATGCAGATGCAGAATGCAGAATGCAGAATGCAGATGCAGAATGCAGAATGCAGAATGCAGGATGCAGAGTGCAAAATGCAGAATGCAGGATGCAGAATGCAGAATGCAGAATGCAGAATGCAGGATGCAGAATGCAGAATGCAGAATGCAGAATGCAGAAGCAGAATGCAGAATGCAGATGCAGAATGCAGGATGCAGAATGCAGAATGCAGAATGCAGGATGCAGAATGCAGAATGCAGAATGCAGAATGCAGAATGCAGATGCAGATGCAGAATGCAGAATGCAGAATGCAGATGCAGAATGCAGAATGCAGATGCAGAATGCAGGATGCAGAATGCAGAATGCAGAATGCAGAATGCAGAATGCAGAATGCAGAATGCAGAATGCAGAATGCAGAATGCAGAATGCAGATGCAGAATGCAGAATGCAGATGCAGAATGCAGAATGCAGAATGCAGATGCAGAATGCAGGATGCAGAATGCAGAATGCAGATGCAGATGCAGAATGCAGAATGCAGAATGCAGAATGCAGAATGCAGATGCAGAATGCAGGATGCAGAATGCAGAATGCAGATGCAGATGCAGAATGCAGAATGCAGAATGCAGATGCAGAATGCAGAATGCAGAATGCAGAATGCAGATGCAGAATGCAGAATGCAGAATGCAGATGCAGAATGCAGAATGCAGAATGCAGATGCAGAATGCAGAATGCAGATGCAGAATGCAGGATGCAGAATGCAGAATGCAGGATGCAGAATGCAGAATGCAGAATGCAGAATGCAGAATGCAGGATGCAGAATGCAGAATGCAGAATGCAGAATGCAGAATGCAGAATGCAGAATGCAGAATGCAGAATGCAGAATGCAGATGCAGAATGCAGGATGCAGAATGCAGAATGCAGATGCAGAATGCAGAATGCAGATGCAGAATGCAGGATGCAGAATGCAGAATGCAGAATGCAGAATGCAGGATGCAGAATGCAGAATGCAGAATGCAGGATGCAGAATGCAGAATGCAGGATGCAGAATGCAGAATGCAGAATGCAGAATGCAGAATGCAGATGCAGAATGCAGAATGCAGAATGCAGATGCAGAATGCAGAATGCAGAATGCAGATGCAGATGCAGAATGCAGAAGGCAGAATGCAGATGCAGAATGCAGAATGCAGATGCAGAATGCAGGATGCAGAATGCAGAATGCAGAATGCAGAATGCAGAATGCAGAATGCAGAATGCAGAATGCAGAATGCAGAATGCAGAATGCAGATGCAGAAAGCAGAATGCAGAATGCAGAATGCAGAATGCAGAATGCAGAATGCAGAATGCAGAATGCAGAATGCAGAATGCAGAATGCAGAATGCAGAATGCAGAATGCAGAATGCAGAATGCAGAATGCAGAATGCAGAATGCAGAATGCAGAATGCAGAATGCAGAATGCAGAATGCAGAATGCAGAATGCAGAATGCAGATGCAGAATGCAGAATGCAGAATGCAGATGCAGATGCAGAATGCAGAATGCAGAATGCAGATGCAGAATGCAGAATGCAGAATGCAGATGCAGAATGCAGAATGCAGATGCAGAATGCAGGATGCAGAATGCAGAATGCAGGATGCAGAATGCAGAATGCAGAATGCAGAATGCAGAATGCAGGATGCAGAATGCAGAATGCAGAATGCAGAATGCAGAATGCAGAATGCAGAATGCAGAATGCAGAATGCAGAATGCAGATGCAGAATGCAGGATGCAGAATGCAGAATGCAGATGCAGAATGCAGAATGCAGATGCAGAATGCAGGATGCAGAATGCAGAATGCAGAATGCAGAATGCAGGATGCAGAATGCAGAATGCAGAATGCAGGGATGCAGAATGCAGAATGCAGGATGCAGAATGCAGAATGCAGAATGCAGAATGCAGAATGCAGATGCAGAATGCAGAATGCAGAATGCAGAATGCAGAATGCAGATGCAGAGTGCAGAATGCAGAATGCAGAATGCAGAATGCAGAATGCAGAATGCAGAATGCAGAATGCAGAATGCAGAATGCAGAATGCAGAATGCAGAATGCAGAATGCAGGATGCAGAATGCAGAATGCAGAATGCAGAATGCAGAATGCAGAATGCAGAATGCAGAATGCAGAATGCAGAATGCAGATGCAGAATGCAGGATGCAGAATGCAGATGCAGAATGCAGAATGCAGAATGCAGAATGCAGAATGCAGATGCAGAATGCAGATGCAGAATGCAGATGCAGAATGCAGATGCAGAATGCAGAATGCAGAATGCAGAATGCAGAATGCAGATGCAGAATGCAGATGCAGAATGCAGATGCAGAATGCAGATGCAGAATGCAGAATGCAGAATGCAGAATGCAGATGCAGAATGCAGAATGCAGAATGCAGAATGCAGAATGCAGAATGCAGAATGCAGAATGCAGAATGCAGAATGCAGAATGCAGATGCAGAATGCAGAATGCAGAATGCAGATGCAGAATGCAGGATGCAGAATGCAGAATGCAGAATGCAGAATGCAGAATGCAGAATGCAGAATGCAGAATGCAGAATGCAGAATCCAGATGCAGATGCAGAATGCAGAATGCAGAATGCAGAATGCAGATGCAGGTTCAGAATGCAGAATGCAGAATGCAGGTTCAGAATGCAGATGCAGAATGCAGATGCAGGTGCAGAATGCAGAATGCAGAATGCAGAATGCAGAATGCAGAATGCAGAATGCAGGATGCAGAATGCAGAATGCAGAATGCAGGATGCAGAATGCAGAATGCAGGATGCAGAGTGCAGAATGCAGAATGCAGGATGCAGAATGCAGAATGCAGAATGCAGAATGCAGAATGCAGAATGCAGAATGCAGAATGCAGAATGCAGAATGCAGAATGCAGAATGCAGAGCAGAATGCAGAATGCAGATGCAGAATGCAGAATGCAGAATGCAGAATGCAGAATGCAGAATGCAGAATGCAGAATGCAGAATGCAGAATGCAGAATGCAGATGCAGAATGCAGAATGCAGAATGCAGAATGCAGAATGCAGAATGCAGATGCAGAATGCAGAATGCAGACGCAGAATCCAGATGCAGATGCAGAATGCAGAATGCGGAATGCAGAATGCAGAATGCAGATGCAGGTTCAGAATGCAGATGCAGAATGCAGATGCAGGTGCAGATGCAGATGCAGGTGCAGAATGCAGATGCAGGTTCAGAATGCAGATGCAGAATGCAGATGCAGAATGCAGATGCAGGTTCAGAATGCAGAATGCAGAATGCAGAATGCAGAATGCAGAATGCAGATGCAGAATGCAGAATGCAGAATGCAGAATGCAGAATGCAGATGCAGAATGCAGAATGCAGAATGCAGAATGCAGAATGCAGAATGCAGAATGCAGAATGCAGAATGCAGAATGCAGAATGCAGAATGCAGAATGCAGGATGCAGAATGCAGAATGCAAGATGCAGATGCAGAGTGCAGAATGCAGAATGCAGAATGCAGAATGCAGAATGCAGAATGCAGAATGCAGATGCAGAATGCAGAATGCAGAATGCAGATGCAGAATGCAGAATGCAGAATGCAGGATGCAGAGTGCAGAATGCAGAATGCAGGATGCAGAATGCAGAATGCAGAATGCAGAGTGCAGAATGCAGAATGCAGGATGCAGAATGCAGAATGCAGAATGCAGAATGCAGAATGCAGAATGCAGAATGCAGAATGCAGAATGCAGATGCAGAATGCAGAATGCAGAATGCAGAATGCAGAATGCAGAATGCAGAATGCAGAATGCAGAATGCGGAATGCAGAATGCAGATGCAGAATGCCGAATGCAGAATGCAGATGCAGAATGCAGAATGCAGAATGCAGATGCAGAATGCAGAATGCAGAATGCAGATGCAGAATGCAGAATGCAGAATGCAGGATGCAGAGTGCAGAATGCAGAATGCAGGATGCAGAATGCAGAATGCAGAATGCAGAATGCAGAATGCAGAATGCAGAATGCAGAATGCAGAATGCAGAATGCAGAATGCAGAATGCAGAATGCAGAATGCAGAATGCAGATGCAGAATGCAGAATGCAGAATGCAGAATGCAGAATGCAGAATGCAGAATGCAGAATGCAGAATGCAGAATGCAGAATGCAGAATGCAGAATGCAGAATGCAGAATGCAGAATGCAGAATGCAGAATGCAGAATGCAGAATGCAGAATGCAGAATGCAGAATGCAGAATGCAGAATGCAGATGCAGAATGCAGAATGCAGAATGCAGATGCAGAATGCAGAATGCAGAATGCAGAATGCAGAATGCAGATGCAGAATGCAGAATGCAGAATGCAGAATCCAGATGCAGATGCAGAATGCAGAATGCGGAATGCAGAATGCAGAATGCAGATGCAGGTTCAGAATGCAGATGCAGAATGCAGATGCAGGTGCAGATGCAGATGCAGGTTCAGAATGCAGATGCAGAATGCAGATGCAGGTGCAGATGCAGATGCAGGTGCAGAATGCAGATGCAGGTTCAGAATGCAGAATGCAGAATGCAGAATGCAGAATCCTATCCAGAATGATATCCTTGATATCCTTGATATCCTCGATATCCGTAATAATGATAGATTGGGATGAGAAAGATTAATAGATTAAAAATAGATAAAATATATATAAATGATTGATAATAGTTATGATAGTAATGACAGTCATTTTATGATAATAATGAAATGCAGATTGATAATAGTTATGATAGTAATGACAGTCATTTTATGATAATAATGAAATGCAGATCATCATAATATTGTTATGATATTATTGATAGTTGGCAGTTACGGCAGTTTTGGCAGTCGTTCGTTAGTTGAAAAAAGCAGGGTTTTAGTTTTGGCAGTCGTTCGTCGTTCATGAATAAAGGCGAATTTCAGTTTTGGCAGTCGTTCGTCAGTCAATACGGTAGGGTTTTAGGGTATTAGGGTAGGGCAGATGCAGAATGCAGATGCACATGCAGAATGCAGAATGCAGAATGCAGAATGCAGAATGCAGGATGCAGAATGCAGAATGCAGGATGCAGAATGCAGAATGCAGAATGCAGAATGCAGAATGCAGGATGCAGAATGCAGAATGCAGAATGCAGAATGCAGAATGCAGAATGCAGAATGCAGAATGCAGAATGCAGAATGCAGATGCAGAATGCAGAATGCAGAATGCAGAATGCAGAATGCAGAATGCAGAATGCAGATGCAGATGCAGAATGCAGAATGCAGGATGCAGAATGCAGAATGCAGGATGCAGAATGCAGAATGCAGAATGTCATTTTATGATAATAATGAAATGCAGATCATCATAATATTGTTATGATATTATTGATAGTTGGCAGTTACGGCAGTTTTGGCAGTCGTTCGTTAGTTGAAAAAAGCAGGGTTTTAGTTTTGGCAGTCGTTCGTCGTTCATGAATAAAGGCGAATTTCAGTTTTGGCAGTCGTTCGTCAGTCAATACGGTAGGGTTTTAGGGTATTTAGGGTAGGGCAGATGCAGAATGCAGATGCACATGCAGAATGCAGAATGCAGATGCAGAATGCAGAATCCTGATGCAGAATGCAGATGCAGAATGCAGAATGCGGAATGCAGAATGCAGAATGCAGATGCAGAATGCAGAATGCAGATGCAGGTTCAGAATGCAGATGCAGAATGCAGATGCAGGTGCAGAATGCAGATGCAGGTGCAGAATGCAGATGCAGGTGCAGAATGCAGATGCAGAATGCAGATGCAGAATGCAGATAATGATATAAGTTATTATTGCAGATAATGATATAAGTTATTATTGATAGTTATGATAGTTGGTAAGTTATTATTGATAGTTATTGGATGCAGAATGCAGATGCAGAATGCAGAATCCAGATGCAGATGCAGAATGCAGAATGCAGAATGCAGAATCCAGATGCAGATGCAGAATGCAGAATGCGGAATGCAGAATGCAGAATGCAGATGCAGGTTCAGAATGCAGATGCAGAATGCAGATGCAGGTGCAGATGCAGGTGCAGAATGCAGATGCAGGTTCAGAATGCAGATGCAGAATGCAGATGCAGGTTCAGAATGCAGGTGCAGAATGCAGATGCAGGTGCAGAATGCAGAATGCAGAATGCAGAATGCGGAATGCAGAATGCGGAATGCAGAATGCAGAATGCAGAATGCAGAATGCAGAATGCAGAATGCAGAATGCAGAATGCAGAATGCAGATGCAGAATGCAGAATGCAGAATGCAGATGCAGATGCAGAATGCAGAATGCAGAATGCAGAATGCAGTGCAGAATGCAGGATGCAGAATGCAGATGCAGAATGCAGAATGCAGAATGCAGAATGCAGAATGCAGATGCAGGTGCAGAATGCAGATGCAGGTGCAGAATGCAGATGCAGAATGCAGATGCAGGTGCAGAATGCCCGTGCAGAATGCAGATGCAGAATGCAGATGCAGAATGCAGAATGCAGAATGCAGAATGCAGAATCCAGATGCAGATGCAGAATGCAGAATGCAGAATGCAGAATGCAGATGCAGGTCCAGAATGCAGAATGCAGAATGCAGATGCAGGTTCAGAATGCAGATGCAGAATGCAGATGCAGGTGCAGAATGCCCGTGCTGAATGCAGATGCAGAATGCAGATGCAGAATGCAGAATGCAGAATGCAGAATCCAGATGCAGATGCAGAATGCAGAATGCAGAATGCAGAATGCAGATGCAGGTTCAGAATGCAGAATGCAGAATGCAGATGCAGGTTCTCAGAATGCAGAATGCAGAATGCAGATGCAGAATGCAGAATGCAGAATGCAGATGCAGGTGCAGATGCAGGTGCAGAATGCAGATGCAGGTTCAGAATGCAGATGCAGAATGCAGATGCAGAATGCAGGTGCAGGTTCAGAATGCAGGTGCAGAATGCAGATGCAGGTGCAGAATGCAGATGCAGAATGCAGATGCAGGTGCAGAATGCCCGTGCAGAATGCAGATGCAGAATGCAGATGCAGAATGCAGAATGCAGAATGCAGAATGCAGAATCCAGATGCAGATGCAGAATGCAGAATGCAGAATGCAGAATGCAGATGCAGGTCCAGAATGCAGAATGCAGAATGCAGATGCAGGTTCAGAATGCAGATGCAGAATGCAGATGCAGGTGCAGAATGCCCGTGCAGAATGCAGATGCAGAATGCAGATGCAGAATGCAGAATGCAGAATGCAGAATGCAGAATCCAGATGCAGATGCAGAATGCAGAATGCAGAATGCAAAATGCAGATGCAGGTTCAGAATGCAGAATGCAGAATGCAGATGCAGGTTCAGAATGCAGATGCAGAATGCAGATGCAGGTGCAGAATGCAGAATGCAGAATGCAGAATGCAGAATGCAGAATGCAGAATGCAGGATGCAGAATGCAGAATGCAGAATGCAGGATGCAGAATGCAGAATGCAGAATGCAGGATGCAGAATGCAGAATGCAGGATGCAGAATGCAGAATGCAGAATGCAGGATGCAGAATGCAGAATGCAGATGCAGAATGCAGAATGCAGATGCAGAATGCAGAATGCAGAATGCAGAATGCAGAATGCAGATGCAGAATGCAGAATGCAGAATGCAGATGCAGAATGCAGGATGCAGAATGCAGAATGCAGATGCAGATGCAGAATGCAGAATGCAGAATGCAGAATGCAGAATGCAGATGCAGAATGCAGAATGCAGAATGCAGAATGCAGAATGCAGAATGCAGAATGCAGAATGCAGAATGCAGAATGCAGAATGCAGAATGCAGAATGCAGAATGCAGAATCCTTATCCAGAATGATATCCTTGAACTAAGGATCTTCCGAAGGCAATAAAGTAGAATCATTAAACTCACGATACTTAGACAATTCAGAAATTATTTCAAAAGCAATTCTAATATCACCTACCCGGGTATAGAATCATTATATTATATCGAGCATTAGCTATAGCAGCATTGTTACGAACGGTTAAAAGAAAAGAGAAATTACGATTAAAATAGCCTACAACGTAGGATAAAATAGAATAAGTTAAATGTAAGTAATTTTGTTGATATTTTATTTGATTAAACAATACAGGAAATCAAATTGCTACTTATAAATTCTGCCTGGTATTTTCTTATCATCCTGTTTGACATTAATAAATACCAGAATAAGCCGAGTAGATACAGCTTTGGCGAACAACGGTAGAAGCGAACGACATTGGCGTAAAAACCTGTGTTCGAGGGCCAACCGTTGGAAACCCGAGTCTGACAGGCAGTCTTGGTGTAAAAACCCGGATCTGTAGTTAGTCAATAAAATCATCAATAGCAGGAAGACAGGCTTGGCGTAAAAACCCGGCTCTGTAGTTAGAATTCTGAATCTTAAATTCAGAACCAATACGGCTTTGGTAATTAAACCTATCCGAGTCCGGTAGCTAGCGTAGGGAGATAAAATCTGAATAAGGTGGCTTTTGCATGGTAGACCCATCCTTTTCCTCACCTTTCAGTACGAGGAGTCCGTAATAATACTTAATAAATTAAATTTCCGAAAATAGATAAAATTCGAACCCGTAGCAACCGACTTTTACTATAACCAGAAGGTTCGTAAAAGCCGAAACGTTACATTTGAATCCTTGATATCCTCGATATCCGTAATAATGATAGATTGGGATGAGAAAGATGTTAATTAATAGATTAAAAATAGATAAAATATATATAAATGATTGATAATAGTTATGATAGTAATGACAGTCATTTTATGATAATAATGAAATGCAGATCATCATAATATTGTTATGATATTATTGATAGTTGGCAGTTACGGCAGTTTTGGCAGTCGTTCGTTAGTTGAAAAAAGCAGGGTTTTAGTTTTGGCAGTCGTTCGTCGTTCATGAATAAAGGCGAATTTCAGTTTTGGCAGTCGTTCGTCAGTCAATACGGTAGGGTTTTAGGGTATTAGGGTAGGGCAGATGCAGAATGCAGATGCACATGCAGAATGCAGAATGCAGATGCAGAATGCAGAATCCTGATGCAGAATGCAGATGCAGAATGCAGAATCCTGATGCAGAATGCAGATGCAGAATGCAGAATGCGGAATGCAGAATGCAGAATGCAGATGCAGAATGCAGAATGCAGATGCAGGTTCAGAATGCAGATGCAGAATGCAGATGCAGGTGCAGAATGCAGATGCAGGTGCAGAATGCAGATGCAGGTGCAGAATGCAGATGCAGGTGCAGAATGCAGATGCAGAATGCAGATAATGATATAAGTTATTATTGCAGATAATGATATAAGTTATTATTGATAGTTATGATAGTTGGTAAGTTATTATTGATAGTTATTGGATGCAGAATGCAGATGCAGAATGCAGAATGCAGAATGCAGATGCAGAATGCAGAATGCAGAATGCAGAATGCAGATGCAGAATGCAGAATGCAGAATGCAGATGCAGAATGCAGAATGCAGAATGCAGAATGCAGAATGCAGATGCAGAATGCAGAATGCAGAATGCAGGATGCAGAGTGCAGAATGCAGAATGCAGGATGCAGAATGCAGAATGCAGAATGCAGAATGCAGAATGCAGAATGCAGAATGCAGAATGCAGAATGCAGAATGCAGAATGCAGAATGCAGAATGCAGATGCAGAATGCAGAATGCAGAATGCAGATGCAGAATGCAGAATGCAGAATGCAGAATGCAGAATGCAGATGCAGAATGCAGGATGCAGAATGCAGAATGCAGAATGCAGAATGCAGAATGCAGAATGCAGAATGCAGAATGCAGAATGCAGAATCCAGATGCAGATGCAGAATGCAGAATGCAGAATGCAGAATGCAGATGCAGGTTCAGAATGCAGAATGCAGAATGCAGGTTCAGAATGCAGATGCAGAATGCAGATGCAGGTGCAGAATGCAGAATGCAGAATGACGAATGCAAAATGCAGAATGCAGAATGCAGAATGCAGCAGAATGCAGAATGCAGATGCAGGTTCAGAATGCAGATGCAGAATGCAGATGCAGGTGCAGAATGCAGATGCAGGTGCAGAATGCAGATGCAGGTGCAGAATGCAGAATGCAGATGCAGATGCAGATGCAGAATGCAGGTGCAGAATGCAGAATGCAGATGCAGATGCAGATGCAGAATGCAGATGCAGAATGCAGAATGCAGAATGCAGAATGCAGAATCCAGATGCAGATGCAGAATGCAGAATGCAGAATGCAGAATGCAGAATGCAGAATCCAGATGCAGATGCAGAATGCAGATGCAGAATGCAGATGCAGGTGCAGAATGCAGAATGCAGGTTCAGAATGCAGATGCAGAATGCAGATGCAGATGCAGAATCCAGATGCAGAATGCAGATGCAGAATGCAGAATGCAGAATAGACATAGAAGTATGTTTTGATGCCTCAGAAGTTGGAAAAAAAATCGTCATTAGTTTCGTTTTCACGTTTTCATGGATTAGGTACGGTAAATTGTCGTTATATCGACCTACATACTTAGGCTACAAAATCACGCGTGGCCCATAGTTAAATATGTATTTTTTGATTGGGTAAAATCAGTTTGTTCAATAAATGCGTGCGTAGTACACAATGGGTCATTATATGTAAGATGTATTGAAATTTAAAACGGACGAGGCATCAGGTACTTATACATCGTAATTTCGATGAAATCAGCTTCTATTATCATCTAATCTTTACGCTTATTTAACTTTTGTCGAAAATTCGATCAATTCTCAGCTCATTTCTAGGTTGACCCATAGTGGCCCCATGGGGTGACCCATTGTGCACCACAGGTGGGCCACAATGGGTCAACATTTCTTCTTTGGAAATGTATTTTTCTAATTTTTCCTGTAGATGATATGAGAATTTTAGTTTTCAGACGTTGTCGCCAATGAGTTAAGCCATGGATTTCACCTGTTTACAATTTCAAATATCTTTCCAGAAAAATTAGAAAAATCGAAAAGTGAAAATTGACCCATTCCCTCACTCTCCCCTACTTCTCATGAAGTTTTCAGATTAAAATTTATTTTATTGACTTCTGCAATCATTTAACTATTCATCAACAATTATAACAATATCATAACTATCAATAATAACTTATATCATTATCTGCAATAATAACTTATATCATTATCTGCATTCTGCATCTGCATTCTGCATCTGCATTCTGCACCTGCATCTGCATTCTGCACCTGCATCTGCATTCTGCACCTGCATCTGCATTCTGCATCTGCATTCTGAACCTGCATCTGCATTCTGCATTCTGCATCTGCATTTTGCATTCTGCATTCCGCATTCTGCATTCTGCATCTGCATTCTGCATCAGGATTCTGCATTCTGCATCTGCATTCTGCATTCTGCATGTGCATCTGCATTCTGCATCTGCCCTACCCTAATACCCTAAAACCCTACCGTATTGACTGACGAACGACTGCCAAAACTGAAATTCGCCTTTATTCATGAACGACGAACGACTGCCAAAACTAAAACCCTGCTTTTTTCAACTAACGAACGACTGCCAAAACTGCCGTAACTGCCATCAATAATATCATAACAATATTATGATGATCTGCATTTCATTATTATCATAAAATGACTGTCATTACTATCATAACTATTATCAATCATTTATATATATTTTATCTATATTTTTAATCTATTAATTTAACATCTTTCTCATCCCAATCTATCATTATTACGGATATCGAGGATATCAAGGATATCAAGGCATCTGCATCTGCAGAATGCATCTGCATCTGCATTCTGCATCTTCATCTGCATTCTGCATCTGGATTCTGCATTCTGCATTCTGCATTCTGCATTCTGCGTCTGCATCTGGATTCTGCATTCTGCATTCGGCATCTGCATCTACATTCTGCATTCTGCATCTGCATCTGCATTCTGCACCTGCATTCTGAACCTGCATCTGCATTCTGCACCTGCATCTGCATTCTGCACCTGCATCTGCATTCTGCACCTGCATCTGCATTCTGCATTCTGCATTCCGCATTCTGCATTCTGCATCTGCATTCTGCATCAGGATTCTGCATTCTGCATCTGCATTCTGCATTCTGCATGTGCATCTGCATTCTGCATCTGCCCTACCCTAGTACCCTAAAACCCACTATTGACTGACGAACGACTGCCAAAACTGAAATTCGCCTTTATTCATGAACGACGAACGACTGCCAAAACTAAAACCCTGCTTTTTTCAACTAACGAACGCGAGGGGCATAAGTTGTAATCAAAATGTAGTCATTTGAAGTCACCGTAATCACGTAATCACGTATTACAAATATATGAAGTCAGTAGTGTAGTCAATGAATTCATTTGTAATCACGTAGTCATCATCAAAGACAGTTGTAGTCACCGTAGTCGTTCGGTAGTCGTAGTGCCCGTAGTCTCGCCGTAGTCAGTAGTTTAGTCTCGTGTAGTCGACTACATTTCTGTAGTCATGGTGTCACTCGATTCGAATGTGAATAGCCCCTCGAACGAACGACTGCCAAAACTGCCGTAACTGCCAACTATCAATAATATCATAACAATATTATGATTTCATTATTATCATAAAATTTCATTGTTATCATAAAATGACTGTCATTACTATCATAACTATTATCAATCATTTATATATATTTTATCTATTTTTATCTATTAATTGACATCTTTCTCATCCCAATCTATCATTATTACTTTGATATCGTTGATATCGAGGATATCAAGGATATCAAGGATATCAAGGCATCTGCATCTGCAGAATGCATCTGCATCTGGATTCTGCATTCTGCATTCTGCATTCTGCATTCTGCGTCTGCATCTGGATTCTGCATTCTGCATTCTGCATTCTGCATTCTGCATCTGCAGAATCCAGTTGCAGATGCAGATGCACTGTTTATATAACTGTGATACGGGTTTGATATTACAACAATGACTTTTGACTTTGATTACATATTAATTATACATGACATGGACTATGGAATAACTTATCATTATCATCTTTATTCTGCATCTGCATCTGCATTCTGCATCTGCATTCTGCACCTGCATCTGCATTCTGCACCTGCATCTGCATTCTGCACCTGCATCTGCATTCTGCACCTGCATCTGCATTCTGCACCTGCATTCTGAACCTGCATCTGCATTCTGCATCTGCATTCTGCATCTGCATTCTGAACCTGCATCTGCATTCTGCACCTGCATCTGCATCTGCACCTGCATCTGCATTCTGCATCTGCATTCTGAACCTGCATCTGCATTCTGCATTCTGCATTCCGCATTCTGCATTCTGCATCTGCATCTGGATTCTGCATTCTGCATTCTGCATTCTGCATCTGCATCTGGATTCTGCATTCTGCATCTGCATTCTGCATCCAACTATCATAACTATCAATAATAACTTACCAACTATCATAACTATCAATAATAACTTATATCATTATCTGCAATAATAACTTATATCATTATCTGCATTCTGCATCTGCATTCTGCATCTGCATTCTGCACCTGCATCTGCATTCTGCACCTGCATCTGCATTCTGCACCTGCATCTGCATTCTGCACCTGCATCTGCATTCTGCATCTGCATTCTGAACCTGCATCTGCATTCTGCATTCTGCATCTGCATTCTGCATTCTGCATTCCGCATTCTGCATTCTGCATCTGCATTCTGCATCAGGATTCTGCATTCTGCATCTGCATTCTGCATCTGCATTCTGCATCAGGATTCTGCATTCTGCATCTGCATTCTGCATTCTGCATGTGCATCTGCATTCTGCATCTGCCCTACCCTAATACCCTAAAACCCTACCGTATTGACTGACGAACGACTGCCAAAACTGAAATTCGCCTTTATTCATGAACGACGAACGACTGCCAAAACTAAAACCCTGCTTTTTTCAACTAACGAACGACTGCCAAAACTGCCGTAACTGCCAACTATCAATAATATCATAACAATATTATGATGATCTGCATTTCATTATTATCATAAAATGACTATCATTTCTAAAATGATTATCATTACTATCATAACTATTATCAATCATTTATATATATTTTATCTATTTTTAATCTATTAATTAACATCTTTCTCATCCCAATCTATCATTATTACGGATATCGAGGATATCAAGGATATCAAGGATATCAAGGCATCTGCATCTGCAGAATGCATCTGCATCTGCATTCTGCATCTTCATCTGCATTCTGCATCTGGATTCTGCATTCTGCATTCTGCATTCTGCATTCTGCGTCTGCATCTGGATTCTGCATTCTGCATTCTGCATCTGCATCTACATTCTGCATTCTGCATCTGCATCTGCATCTGCATCTGCATTCTGCATTCTGCATTCTGCATTCTGCATTCTGCATTCTGCATTCTGCATTCTGCATTCTGCATTCTGCATTCTGCATTCTGCATTCTGCATCTGCAGAATCCAGTTGCAGATGCAGATGCACTGTTTATAATAACTGTGATACGGGTTTGATATTACAACAATGACTTTTGACTCTGATTAATTATACATGACATGGACTATGGAATAACTTATCATTATCATCTGCATTCTGCATCTGCATCTGCATTCTGCATCTGCATTCTGCACCTGCATCTGCATTCTGCACCTGCATCTGCATTCTGCACCTGCATCTGCATTCTGCACCTGCATCTGCATTCTGCACCTGCATCTGCATTCTGCACCTGCATTCTGAACCTGCATCTGCATTCTGCATCTGCATTCTGCATCTGCATTCTGCACCTGCATCTGCATTCTGCACCTGCATCTGCATTCTGCACCTGCATCTGCATTCTGCACCTGCATTCTGAACCTGCATCTGCATTCTGCATCTGCATTCTGCATCTGCATTCTGAACCTGCATCTGCATTCTGCACCTGCATCTGCATCTGCACCTGCATCTGCATTCTGCATCTGCATTCTGAACCTGCATCTGCATTCTGCATTCCGCATTCTGCATTCTGCATCTGCATCTGGATTCTGCATTCTGCATTCTGCATTCTGCATTCTGCATTCTGCATCTGCATCTGGATTCTGCATTCTGCATCTGCATTCTGCATCCAACTATCATAACTATCAATAATAACTTATATCATTATCTGCAATAATAACTTATATCATTATCTGCATTCTGCATCTGCATTCTGCATCTGCATTCTGCACCTGCATCTGCATTCTGCACCTGCATCTGCATTCTGCATCTGCATTCTGCACCTGCATCTGCATTCTGCACCTGCATCTGCATTCTGCATCTGCATTCTGAACCTGCATCTGCATTCTGCATTCTGCATCTGCATTCTGCATTCTGCATTCCGCATTCTGCATTCTGCATCTGCATTCTGCATCAGGATTCTGCATTCTGCATCTGCATTCTGCATTCTGCATGTGCATCTGCATTCTGCATCTGCCCTACCCTAATACCCTAAAACCCTACCGTATTGACTGACGAACGACTGCCAAAACTAAAACCCTGCTTTTTTCAACTAACGAACGACTGCCAAAACTGCCGTAACTGCCATCAATAATATCATAACAATATTATGATGATCTGCATTTCATTATTATCATAAAATGACTGTCATTACTATCATAACTATTATCAATCATTTATATATATTTTATCTATATTTTTAATCTATTAATTTAACATCTTTCTCATCCCAATCTATCATTATGTGACGGACGGTATGGGTAGAGTGTTATTAATCCCTATGGTTTTATCACAAGCGGGAACCCATCATTAACCAATGGAATTAATCATCCCGTCACATCCACATAACAAATAATTATAAAAAGGATCTATTCTAAAATAGATCGGTAAATGGGAATCGTTGCCGCCTAGTCCTATACAGGTCTCAATAGATTTATTTAAATTATTGTGAGGCTAATTGATATAAAAAATAATAATAATATAATTAAGGTAAAATAAAATAAATGAATAAAAGGGTGGTTCAAATAATCATGAGGATTGGCTGGTAAAATCAATAATGTATTCTTGAACGATTTTTGAGAACAATAATATGGTTCAAGCGACGGACAACTGATTGTCGGTTGAACAGAATTATATAAAATAATGTAATCACCAAATAATAAAAATAATGTAATAATATAACGATATCCGACGTGGGGATCGTGAAGGCTTGTTACTATATAAAAATTATCAATGAAGGTAGTGAAATAATAAAAGCCTCTTCACGATTCACACGCTGTTACGAGTAATAAAAATAATAAAAGAAAAAAAGAGGAAATATAACTAAGAATGTAAATAAGAAATAAGAACTCCCTCTCTCTCCCGGATTGTATCGGAAATCTATTCTAGTTCCTATATAAAGATCTATGAGTAAAATTCCAGGATTGAATCGAGATCTGTGAATGCGAGCTTAGTGCTTTAAAGTAGAACACCAGAATAAAAGTCTCTATTTGGCATAAAAGATTTCCCGCACTGGTATCAGGGTAGAACCCGAAATTCTATGAATTATCCCAGGCGGTTTGTTAGGTTTGCAATCATTCAGATCTTGGATCAATCGCGAAAATAATAAACGAATTCCTCGATATATGCTTAATATGTAAATTCTTCGGTTATAGTAATAAAGTAATAATATAATTCGAGATCGGTAGATTGGTCTTTATGATATTGAATAAAGAAAATAGACCCAACAGGATTAGGGTGAAACCCGGAATTCTATGAATTATCCTATTTGGTTATTGGTTTTATGATCATACCAATCTCGAGTTATTCAATTAAAGTAATATTTATAATTATATGAATAACAGGTAAATAAAATATAAAAAAAAAAGAAAAATATATATATAAATATTCGGATTGATGAATGGGTAGCAATGCAAGCTCGCCGGGTGGTCTCGTTATTAGGTAGGAATCACTCCGAAATACTATTAGTATTGGCCTATAACGATATTCCCGTGGTTGTACTACAACATCAGAATGGAATTATATTCTATCATGCATAAGGTTAAAATTAAAGAATTCTGGAAAACAATATATCGATTTTCGAATATAAAAGGTAAATTATAAAAGAGCGAATTTTGTGAGCGATCGTGGTTACTTAGCTTTGGATGAGATGGCGTAGCATGGGACTAATTTTCGATCCTTAGGTATTTGCCTCCCTCACCTTAGGTACCTCGAAGCCTTCGATTTGGTAGAATTTAGAGATGCACATGCAGAATGCAGAATGCAGATGCAGAATGCAGAATCCTGATGCAGAATGCAGATGCAGAATGCAGAATCCTGATGCAGAATGCAGATGCAGAATGCAGAATGCGGAATGCAGAATGCAGAATGCAGATGCAGAATGCAGAATGCAGATGCAGGTTCAGAATGCAGATGCAGAATGCAGATGCAGGTGCAGAATGCAGATGCAGGTGCAGAATGCAGATGCAGGTGCAGAATGCAGATGCAGGTGCAGAATGCAGATGCAGAATGCAGATGCAGAATGCAGATAATGATATAAGTTATTATTGCAGATAATGATATAAGTTATTATTGATAGTTATGATAGTTGGTAAGTTATTATTGATAGTGTTACGTGCGTAATATTAAAAACCTTCAATATTCAAAATTTCTTTTCATTGATTCATTCTTCAATCATCATCAATAAAGTCGGATAAATAATATCAGATTCGTTCTTTTAACGCGCAATAGTTTCCTCATTTTACTTCTGAAATCGGTAATACAATATTTCCTTTTTAATGCAAAACGGAAATGTAATACAATACTTCCTTTCTTGAAACGTCTATAAGTCGCATAGCAGTAGACGACGGCGAAGCAAGACTGGAACCCCAGTATTGCTGACCCCTCAATTTCACACTACTAAGCTAGTGAACGTAGGTGTAGTCTCTACTCTCTCTAATATTCCCAGGAAATAGGAAAGCTAAGCTAAATAATAAAGACTACAGGTGAAGCATGGAATAGCATGGGACCGCGGAACGACACCAGGGCCCCACTCCTACGCTTAACTGCAAGTAGTCCCTCAAACCAATCAGGCGACAATTAGCCACTAAGCAAGGCCCTAATTGGCTAAGCCACGCGCGCAATAATATATGCATTGTTGCAACCGCGGTTACCTCGTCGCCTTTGAACTTGAATTAGTGTCTTTCTTCTGTCAAGTCGCGAAGTGCGTGGTCGCAAGGACCCGTGTGCAATAATTAAGCCAAGAGTTATACTCAATCTATAATTTTTATAATTAAAAGTGGTAGTATAAAGGACTTAGCACCCGTTAACAAATTCAATTAAACGTGATAGATCTAAAAGTTTAGTGTTCCGTTTAAGTTCTTAAATTCAGTGCAGAGACACAGGCTATCAAATATTTTCATTATTAAAATTATAACTTCACTTTCCGCCTTATACTCATTTCGAGTATTCGTAATATTAATATAGATTTAATCTCGTATTAAACCATTTTCGCTTTTATTATCATTATTTCACATTGACACTCATTAACTTCAGTTCAAACCATCTAAATCCAACATCAGTTAATACACTCTAAACCGCTATCTAAATTCTACCAAATCGAAGGCTTCGAGGTACCTAAGGTGAGGGAGGCAAATACCTAAGGATCGAAAATTAGTCCCATGCTACGCCATCTCATCCAAAGCTAAGTAACCACGATCGCTCACAAAATTCGCTCTTTTATAATTTACCTTTTATATTCGAAAATCGATATATTGTTTTCCAGAATTCTTTAATTTTAACCTTATGCATGATAGAATATAATTCCATTCTGATGTGTAGTACAACCACGGGAATATCGTTATAGGCCAATACTAATAGTATTTCGGAGTGATTCCTACCTAATAACGAGACCACCCGGCGAGCTTGCATTGCTACCCATTCATCAATCCGAATATTTATATATATATTTTTCTTTTTTTTTTTATATTTTATTCACCTGTTATTCATATAATTATAAATATTACTTTAATTGAATAACTCGAGATTGGTATGGTCATAAAACCAATAACCAAATAGGATAATTCATAGAATTCCGGGTTTCACCCTAATCCTGTTGGGTCTATTTTCTTTATTCAATATCATTAAGACCAATCTACCGATCTCGAATTATATTATTACTTTATTACTATAACCGAAGAATTTACATATTAAGCATATATTTCCTTATCGAGGAATTCGTTTATTATTTTCGCGATTGATCCAAGATCTGAATGATTGTAAACCTAACAAACCGCCTGGGATAATTCATAGAATTTCGGGTTCTACCCTGATACCAGTGCGGGAAATCTTTTATGCCAAATAGAGACTTTTATTCTGGTGTTCTACTTTAAAGCACTAAGCTCGCATTCACAGATCTCGATTCAATCCTGGAATTTTACTCATAGATCTTTATATAGGAATTAGAATAGATTTCCGATACAATCCGGGAGAGAGAGAGAGTTCTTATTTCTTATTTACATTCTTAGTTATATTTCCTCTTTTTTTTCTTTTATTATTTTATTACTCGTAACAGCGTGTGAATCGTGAAGAGGCTTTTATTATTTCACTACCTTCATTGATAATTTTTATATAGTAACAAGCCTTCACGATCCCCACGTCGGATATCGTTATATTATTACATTATTTTTATTATTTGGTGATTACATTATTTTATATAATTCTGTTCAACCGACAATCAGTTGTCCGTCGCTTGAACCATATTATTGTTCTCAAAAATCGTTCAAGAATACATTATTGATTTTACCAGCCAATCCTCATGATTATTTGAACCACCCTTTTATTCATTTATTTTATTTTACCTTAATTATATTATTATTATTTTTTTATATCAACTAGCCTCACAATAATTTAAATAAATCTATTGAGACCTGTATAGGACTAGGCGGCAACGATTCCCATTTACCGATCTATTTTAGAATAGATCCTTTTTATAATTATTTGTTATGTGGATGTGACGGGATGATTAATTCCATTGGTTAATGATGGGTTCCCGCTTGTGATAAAACCATAGGGATTAATAACACTCTACCCATACCGTCCGTCACATACGAATTGGTGGCAGCGGTGGGATATATTGCCGTTAAACAATAGATTTGTTTAAAAAAAAAAAAAAAAAAAAAAAAAAAAAATTTGTTAATTATTTTTAAAAAATTTTCAAAATTCTCATTTCCGTAAACAAA
The DNA here is from genome assembly GCA_943736025.1 of Tenthredo mesomela. NCBI lineage: Eukaryota > Metazoa > Arthropoda > Insecta > Hymenoptera > Tenthredinidae > Tenthredo > Tenthredo mesomela. The sequence goes on along the minus strand of OX031016.1, from coordinate 15,126,090 downwards.
TGAAATCATAGCTCTCTATCTCTCTGGAAACTTCCTCAGCGGGATATGGAATTTCCCGCTATGGAATAATATATTATATAAGTACTATATTGACATATTGACATTTTCCACGATAACCTGTCGACTGGTACAACCAGTCCTTTTAAATTTCCTCTATAGGAAAAAAAAAAAAAAAAAAAAAAAAAAAATAGGAAAAAGCCCTAACCTAATAATACATAGTCACCGGATTTTTGATTGTCTGATAATTTTTACGAGCGTAATTCCATTCGGAGGAATTCGGAATTTCCAATTAAAGTAATCGACTCCATTAACGTTCATATATACATTTCTATACAAAATGCCTGATAATGATGACACCGTTAACATGACCGCCAGCGAAACGATGCTCGCATCGATGGCCGAGTGCCTTGCGCTGCAGCACAGCACCTCGAGCGTTCCCTATTTCGATGGGAAAAACATCCCCTTAAAAGATTTCCTTCAAGACGTCCATAATGGATCCGTCTATGTCCCAGGTTCGGAAGGACCCTATGTAAAAGCGGTCCTCGGGAAATTACAGGGTCCCGCACGCGATAGCACTTACGGAAAAAGTTTTAAAACTGTAGATGAGCTTACCAAACATCTAAAGAGTAGGTTTGCTCCGGGAAAAAATTATCCGTATTATCACCACGAGATAGAAAATATTCGGATGAAAAGGCAAGAAACAGTAAGCGGGTTTTATGATCGATTAAATATTTTAATCAGCGGGGCTAGGGTTTGTCTAAAAGATAAATACGGTGAAACCGCGGAAGAAATGATGAAACCGGTACAAGAGTGCGCGTTAGATGCATTTATACGGGGTCTACCAGATGAATTGTCAAGAGCGGTAGATGCACGGGATCCAAAGGATCTGGAGGCGGCTCATGAGAGTGCGGTTAAGATAGAAACGCGTATGAAAAGCGGAATCATACCATCGGGCGAGTTGTTAAGGTTCTCCGGTACACGCGATGATAGACACAGAACACCGCCACCTGATTCGGGCAACGTATTTGATTACTACACTGCTCAGGAGCGAAGGCACTCAACCTTCGTTGTAAACGAGCATAAGGAGGGTAATGGAAGTGAAGATAAGAGTCCGTCGCCTACCACAGAGCGTCAAGGCACAGGTATTTTACGCAACTCATCTACCCCAGAACATCGAGGAAGACAACAACAAGACATCTCATGGCGAGATTTCTCTCCTTCAATTAGTCACCGACAAGATGATAGATTTATGCAACATCAGAGTAGGAATCCGTATCCTTATTATCCACCATTCCCATACATGTATCCACCGATGGGTTATCCCTATTATCCACCCTTTGGATACCCTCTACAACAAATGGATACCGGAAATCATAGACCGCGTGATGATAGACAACGGTCACCATCACCAATGAATAGGTCATCAAACAATTCTTTTAGATCAAATTCGCCTCTCCCTATTCAATTTAACCAAGTAGAGTCAGATCAAAGATCGACGGCAAGATCTCGATCCCCATCCCCACAGGATAACAGTAAAACCAGACCGACGGAGTCTTTAAACGCGAACGCGTCCCGTCGCCCAGACGCGACGACGGGGCATGCGAGCCGCGAGCGTCGGAGCGTCCGATTCGAGGATCCGGGTCGCGGGTTTTCACGTGCGGGGGAAATAGAGAATCGCCGTTAATACAGATTAAGGCACCAGAGTTGAAAACCGGATTAGGAATATTTTTAGTCGATACCGGAGCAGACATAAGTTTAATAAAAGCGAACGTTTTACATCCAGATGTGTTGATTGCACTCGATGAGTCCGCGATAATTACCGGTATAACTACAGATAAAATTGAAACCTTCGGTACAGCCGAAATAACATTGCAGAATCAACTCACTAAATTACACGTAGTAAGATCAGATTTTCCTTTAAAATGCGACGGTATCCTAGGAAAGGATTATTTAAGGCGCGAAAAGGCAGAGATATCATTTTCACATAATACACTCGTTACAAAAACAGAACCGATCCGGCCTTTTAGATTCATTAACGAAGAAAATTCTGATTCAGAAACTAAATTACCTTATAAACGTGTCTGGACCATTAGGGCACGCAGTAGGCAAATAATACCCGTGGAAGTAGTCGATTGTGACCTGAAGGAAGGGTATCTACCGAGAATTCCGATCGCGGAAGGGTTATACATAGGCGAGGCTGCCGTCACCGTAAGCAATGGCGCCTGCCGTGTAATGGCCATTAATACGCTAGAAAAGGATATCAAGGTAGAGATCCCTCCGCAGGAAGTCACTCCATTTGAATATCATAATTTTCCTGAAGAAATAGGGTATGATTCAAGTTCAGATTTTTCGGAACAAGAATTTACGTCCACGGATAGGATTGCCGAAATAGAATCAAAATTACGATTAGATCATTTGAACGCCGAGGAGCGAATTCACGTGTTAGATTTAATCGAGGAATACCCTGATATTTTCCATCTACCGGGTAATAAATTAAAAGCAACATCTGCAGTCAAACATCGAATTCCAACAGTAGATGATATCCCGATTAACACACGCCAATATCGCTTCCCGCCGGTTCATAAGGAAGAAATTGAAAAACAGATGAAAACTAAATTAGAAAACGGAATGATAACTCCATCAAGTTCACCGTATAATTCGCCACTCTGGATAGTCCCCAAGAAACCTGACTCTAAGGGAAATCCGAGGTGGAGAATAGTTATGGATTTTCGAGCTTTGAATGATAAGACAATAGGCGACGCATATCCATTGCCTAACATAACCGATACATTGGATCACCTAGGAGGAGCGGTGTATTTTTCGACTTTTGATCTTGCTAGTGGGTTTCAACAAATTGAAATGGACCCACGAGACCGCGCGAAAACTGCGTTTACAACCCCGAACGGGCATTATGAATGTTTAAGAATGCCAGAAGGATTAAAAAATGCACCGGCCACCTTCCAGCGACTCATGGACCAAGTCTTGCGAGGCTTGCAGGGATCTGAAGTATTTGTATACCTAGATGATATAGTAGTATTCGCTAAAGATCTAGAAGAACACGAAAGGAAAATTCGTAGATTATTCAAAAAATTATCTGATGCAAATTTAACTCTACAACCTGATAAATGTGAGTTCTTAAAAACAGAAGTAGCCTATTTGGGTCATGTAATCAGTAGAACGGGAGTAAAACCAGATCCCAAAAAGGTTGTAGCGGTAAGGAAATTTCCAAGACCAAAAACTCAAAAGAATATTAGACAATTTTTAGGATTAGTCGGATACTATCGTAGATTCATCAAAAATTTTGCCGCTAAAGCTAAACCTTTAACCGATCTATTAAAGAAAAACACCCCTTTTATTTGGAAAAAGGAACAACGTGATAGCTTCAAAATTTTACGAAAGGCCTTATGCCGAAAACCTATATTGCAATATCCTGATTTTAACAAACCTTTCACCCTAACTACAGACGCATCAGACTACGCGATAGGTGCGGTCCTGAGTCAGGAGGTGGACGGTCACGACATGCCTGTAGCATATTTATCCCGAGCATTGATAAGCGCGGAACAAAATTATTTTACGACAGAAAAAGAATGCTTAGCAGTCTTGTGTGCGGTTTTGCATTTTCGACCGTACTTATTCGGGCGTAAATTCACCTTAGTTAGCGACCATGAGCCATTGCGCTGGATCAACTCTATCAAAGATCCAGGACAACGCCTAGTAAGGTGGAGGTTAAAATTGCAAAACTATGAATATACGTTCGTACACAAGCCAGGTAAATTAAACACCAACGCAGATGCATTATCTAGGAATCCGATAACTAGCGATCAGTCAAGTGACTCAGATGACTCGAGCTCAGATAGTCCAGAAGAAGGTAGCGTCGAGTTAGAGGAAACCGAGGTATTAAAGTATTCAGATTTTGTAAAATTAACCAGGTCAATTACTGTAAAGAATCCTGACGTTGAGGAAGTACATGAAGAACTTTTCGAGAAAATAGACAACTATGCACATGCAGTCTCAGTAGATCTAGAGATGAGTTCAGGAATAGCGGAAGAATTCAAGAAAAGATACGGAGTACCGAAAGAACTGGAGAAGCAGGCAAAATTACATTCAATTGGTAAACTAACCTTCAAAGATCAGAACATTTATTATATCATGACCAAACAAAACTTTTGGGATAAACCGACATGTGAAGACATGTATTTGAGTTTAGTAAACCTTAGGGATACCTTGATAAAAGATTCGGTAAAATCAGTTCGAATTCCGATAATTGGTTGTGGTTTAGATCGACTACCTTGGGGGAAAGTACGAACAATGCTTCGTCACCTTTTTAAAGAAACGGGGATAAAAATTTATGTCTGTACAAATATTAGAACTAGAACAGATGCAGGCAACGATATAAAGGTTTTAAAGATTATGGAAAATCTATATCCAATAACCAGGCAAGAGAGTAAAACGACTAAGCCTTCAAAAATACCCCCACCACCTAAAGGTAAGGTGGTGAGTAGATCAGTCTCAGTAGATCAACCTAAGCCAGGCGAAACCAAGACTAGACCGAGATTAAATACAGTTCCCGCGTCAAATGCAAGTGCAATAGCAAAGAGAACACGCTCTAATGCAAAACCGGACACCCCTGCGTTGAATACAAGTACCATATCAATGCGAACGCGATCTAAAGCAAAATCAAATGTCGTTGTACCGCCTGTAGTAAAACCATCAACAATTTTAGAACCGATCGTAGAAAAGACTTTTGAGGATTCTTCGGATGACGAATCTTCCGAGCCACCTGGATTCAGAAAACGAAAAAGTGTCTTACCCAGTTTGGGATTTGATACGCAACCAACACCACAAATCGAGCCAGACGACCAGACTGACGTACCGACGGATGAACAGACTGACGCACAGACTGATTTAGATACAGATAAGGAAATCGAGTTTAATTTAGACACACTAACAATAGGGGTAGCACCACCGGTACAAAACACCGACGACGACGCAGACGATGACGTATTCACCTTCGAAGCACCCACAGTTTTAGATCAATCACCCCCTAATAAAGAAAAATATCAGGAAGAATTTAGTAATTTGGTATTCAAACCACCTATAGATCTCAAGGAATTGCGAGAATCAATTGGTAAATTTGATAGGACATTACACGAGAGAAGTATGGCCGAGGAAGAACCAGACGATTCGGAGATATTAGTTCTACCTAGAGCGATTTCCGCGGATAGACTAGTTGACGAACCGGTACGCGAAGAAATTGCCAAAAGAGACCCGTACAATGATGAGACAGAAGATGAGGAATTGAATTCTAGAATAGAAAGGTTATTAGGGAGGTATGAAACTAAAAGAGCAGAAACTGACAAGGCCGTTAGTCGAGACAGTATTAAAAATACTTCGGGAACACCCTATATCTCGACCACAACCGGCGTAAGCCGAGATACATCGGTTATCAGTCAGCCGGCACGAGAGAGAGTAGAGCTCCCGACACCTATAGTAGCCCCACGGCCTATAGCGCTCTCTACTCCATACCCGGGGACAGAGAATACGGTAGGTAGATCTAAGGCTAGTAAACCGCCGAGACGTTTAGAGCCGACTCTCACATTACCAATTGTACCTACCGGTATACAGATTACCGAGGGCATACTTCCTGATGTAGAAGCGACCTCGCCCTTAAATTTACCTAGACAGAATGTTATCTATCAAGAAAATGTAACAACAACTAGAGAAAATTTGACCTATCTTAAAGATAATTATGTTCACTTCACCTCAATTGACGCAGAATTAGCAACACCCGTCAGCAGATTATTATCGGATTTGGAGATAATAAACGTAGATGAGCAAATAAAAGCAAAACCAAAAATCGGACAGATAATAGTTACAAACCGCGGTAGAAACAAAATTTTCAGTGTAGTCATCAAAGATAAGTACTTTGACAAAATTTCCATCGAAAACTTAAAACTCGGTCTAGAAAATCTTAAAATCATTCTGGCAAAATTACAAATATCACAATTTAGAATCTCAAGGAAAGGAGATTTCACGGATGAACTATCTCCTCAAATCTGGCCCGAATTACTAAAAGAAGCTTTTGACGATAGCGATACTAATATAACTATTTGTACGGGAATAACAGAAGTTCCGCCGCTGGAAATTCGCGATGACATTATTTCCGAGATGCATGGTAGTTTAGTAGGAGGACATAAAGGCGTAACAAAGACGTATCGTAGAGTTAGAGAAAGATTTTATTGGCCAAAAATGCGCGACGACATTAAGGATTTTATACGAAAGTGTAAAAGCTGCCAAGAACATAAGCTAGTCCGCGTTAAAACTAGAGAGCCGATGCTAATCACGGATACTGCAACCGAACCGTTCGAAAAAATCGCTCTAGATACAGTAGGTCCTTTACCAACTACCCCTAGAAACAACAAACACATATTAACTATTCAGGATAATTTGACGAAATACTGCATAGCGGTACCAGTCCCGAATATCAAAGCAGAAACTATAGCTCACGCGTTAGTAACGAACTTTATATTGAAATTTGGCGCACCACGCGTAATCCTCACTGATAGAGGAACTAGTTTCGTTAATAACTTATTCGCGGAATTAGGGAAAATATTCAAAACTAAACACATTACCACCTCGAGCTATAGACCACAATCGAACGGAGCTCTAGAAAGAAGCCATATGGTGCTAGCCGATTATATAAAGCATTACATGGAAGAGTTCGATGATTGGGACGAGATAGTGCCCTTTGCAATGTTCTCGTATAATACTTCAGTTCACGAAGGCACAAATTTCACACCACATGAATTGGTATTTGGAAAATTAGCACGAACACCTAGCTCCTTCCCGACGGATGATAATCTAGCCACGTACAACTCCTACCTGGGTGATCTAATAACAAGGTTAAGCGAGATGCAGGACATAGCTGCACAACAACTAAAGCTATCCAAACAAAAGTCTAAAGAGTTTTACGACCGAAAGGCCCGCCCATTTACAGGAAAAATTGGAGATATGGCACGTGTAGCAGTGGAAGTCCGGAAGGGTAAGTTTGATAGGAGATACCAAGGTCCTTATAAAATAGTGGGAATTCTGGAAAACAATAACATTATTTTACAGAAGGAGAGTGGTGAGCGATTTGTGAAACATGTAGACAAGGTTGAACTGGCGTATTAGATTATACACAATAACAACTACACTACTATAACCTAACATTTGAACGACAGTATCGAAGATACTTCGGGGTCACCCTACTCGATCAAATGTAGGCAAATTAGAGGTAAACTCATTCCCTTCATTCTAAATGCCAAGCTAAACTCACCTACGAAGATGCCAATATTGGAAGTATCTTTATCAAAGTTATACATCATTCTGAATTATTTCTTGACATCCATCCCGCGGAATCGGGAACCGTAGTTAAACACAATGACCCGTTAACTCAATTGGCAAAAAGACATTGTTGATTTTATAATTCGGAGTGGGAAATTGAATGATGGACGTTATATTTATTCAACACAGGTTACTCTGGGCGTAGTATCGGATACAGCCGCGCTGCATGAGAATATCGGGCAATTCATAATCATAGCACAGTTTTTATGATTTCGTGAAGTTAACCATACAGGCCAACGGTATCCTAAGGCAGAGGTTAATGGTAGACGGTCCTACCTCAAGTAAATTCTCGATATCAGAAGAAGACTTAACTTACAATACGGTTTAATAAGTTTCATCTTACGAGTCAATAAATTTTACTTTGCGATCAAATAAAGTTCATAATTTCGAAAATCAATAAATTTAAATTTCGGTTAAATAATAAATACCACAATGAAGATCATCTGGATCATCGTTTGCCTCCTGAAGATCATCTCGACAACCGCTGAAGACAAGGACTACGTGGTGGCACCAATCGATTCCAGCCCAGGATTATATTTCGAGAAATTACATAACATACGTTTCAAGCGAGCGGAATGGAGACTGGTACTTCACCTGGACGTGGAAAGGATGAAGCGACAACCCCTGGAGGAACTGGAAGTATACTCACGGATGTACAACGAATGCAGGACTATCGAGCCGGAAGGAACATCCTGTGACGGTATGCTGCGAAAGGAATATATCGATGAGGCTTCTCGAGCCGCAGAAGAATTAAGGGCGGAGATAAATGAACTCAGTGAAGGAATCGCAGTAACGGACATAGATGACCTGCCACACACTATAGTACGAAGAGGAGCGCCATTCGAGTTCATGGGTACAGTAAGCAAGTTTCTATTCGGAACATTGACGAAGGAGGATGGAGACTATTTCGTCTCCGAAATAGATAAGCTGTACCAAGGCCAGAATAGATTAACCAAAATCCTCAAAAATCAAACTCATTTGGTCTCGAGTAAACTACATGACTTACATGATGAGATGGCGGATCACCGTGAGAAAATAATCAATAACAAGAACAACATCAACAAGATCATTAAAGTCCTTAACGAGATGGGAACCAGTCAAACAAGGAACGACTACAGGATGGCGCTCCGTGACTACAGCTGGAGATTGGATAAATCACTTCAACACTATGTAGAGAGTGCCGAGCAGTTCATACAAGTGATACAGAAAGCTCGAGAAGGGAAGGTGGATCGATTGCTGGTTACAGATAAACAATTCAAATCTATAATTAGGGAAATTCACGAAAGTGTTAACAAATATGAGCTACCGCTTCCGCACCATTCGTATCGCGGTGAAGAAATTACAAAATTGGCCATATCTGAATTAGGATATTATAGGGGAAAAATCATGATAATATTACGAATTCCCCTAGTAGAAAGAATGACTTACCACCTGTACCAAATGCACACATGGCCAATCCCACAAAAAGCAGGCAACATAACGGTTTCAGCTCAGATCATACCACAAAAATCCCACATAGGGCTAAGCACTGATCACCATACATATTTCCTTGCAGATGCAGACTACTTGAAAGAATGTATAGTAACATGGTATTGTCATATGTGCCCGTTACAGCTAGCTTTATTTGGAACGGCAACATCAACAGCCTGTGAAGTATCCTTGTTAATAAAGCCAGACGTGAAAAAACTGCGGCAATGCGACATAAGGATAAAGGACGGACACGAGCCCTTCTGGACACGTTTAAACTCGATAGGGGCTTGGCTCTATTCATTAGAGGAGCCCGAAGATATCCAAGTCATCTGTACTAACACCAGGGATCAGCTGATCTCGCTCACAGGATCGGGTATACTCTATCTGAAGGAAAAATGTATGGGAAGGACGCACTATGTAACCTTGCCTGGAGTTGAGATCTTCTCACAACAACAACAGTATCTCTATCAACCCGAACTTCGCATGAATCTCAGCCAAATCTCACCTATAATAAATAATTATCACCTTTTGGAATATTTGAAGGACGAGCCTAAGCAGCATAAGGAGGACATAGATCTAGGAAAATCCTTATACGAAGTGGAAAACCAGCTGGAGGAATTGGGTAGTCGACGTCAAGGACAACAGCACCAAGAGCACCTGGCTTACGGAAGTTATCTGCTAGAGATTGGTATGGTAATCGTGATCATCGTTATCTGCTGTCGCAAGAAACTTCGTAAGAGATGCAACCGCAAGGCAGCAAATCTAGAAAAACAAAGAAGCAAGATCAATGACGACGAAGAGGAAAAATCATTCCACGCAAAATCACCAGATGTAGATAACGGGACTTTATACTCGGAAATAAAGGAAACTGCCAAATCAGAAGCTTCCGGGAGAATAGGAACCAAACCTCGCGTGCTGCCTAACCAAGAGGCTCAAACGAATTAAACTTCCTTGCAACCAACCTTGACAATAACCACAATTAAAATAAGTTCAATAACAACCCAAACTAAACCTCCAAATTTCAAAGACAATATTAACATCAACGAACTCAATATTTGTAACCTTGTTTTGTTAACCTCGTTTTGTCCCAAAGGAAGCTGCTAGACAGTTCTGTTTAGATCCGCTAGGAGGATTGGGACTCTGCACTCATATTTACGTCTGCAACATGCATCCTTCGGTTGGTGGAAATTTCCTACAATCGATGAGGGTCCTGAAGCATGTGGAATGCCGAGATAATCCTGGATTCACGGATGAGGATATCTGCGGGCTGATAAGACGAGTCAACTCCATGGTTATCATTAACGCTGAAGGATGTCACAACATAGGCCGACCAACAGTCGATTGTGCTTATGAGGTCATCAGAGCACGAGCAAACTCAGCAGTATTGAACTTGTATCTGGGAGATACAGGAGCCCGATCATTCCGGCGGGACAAGATGAATCGGTACCTACGGATAAGTTACCAGAGGACCACCCCATTGTTGTTTTAAAATCCAGGTAACGCGGCCGGCAGTGTAGCAATACACTTCGAGGTCACCCTAGCCGGACCGTATCCTGAGTAACATATCCCGCACGGAAATATATATATGCGAAAAATATATGCGACATCTATGCGACACTTAAAACATATATGCGCGCAAAAAAAAAATATGTGAACTATATTTTTAGATAGATGTCAAAATAAATGTCAGCATAGAAGACCTCAATAGTTGTCAACATAAATGTTGAATATATATAAATTATATATAACCTATATTCAATTATGAATGTATAAATATATGGCCACCTAAATGGTAACATAGATGGCAGCATAAATTAAACACATATTTTGTATATATGGCAACATCTATGTCGACATAGATGTCGACATAGATGTCGACATAGATGTCGACATAGATGTCGACATAGATGTCGACATAGATGTCAAAAATATATCAGCTTATATGTCAATATATATGTTAGCATATATGTCGACATATATGCCAATATATGCCGATATATATGTCGAAATATATGCCAACATACATATAGGCGTTTTTTGGACAGCCTCTGATATAGGTACGGTAATGTTCATTGATGGGTTCGCGGTGGCTAACTGTTTTTTTTTTTTTTTTTTACTTTTTCGGATAGAATCAAATAAAATAATATTATATAATTTTTATAAGGGTTTACAATTATTATTATTATAATTTCGGCCATGGGCACATGAAATACGACTAGAATGGAGTCTAGTTTCCGAAAAAGTCAGAAAAAATACGGTTTAAGATTTGTTTTTTTTTTTATCCTAATAATAAATAGACTATTCAACTTCAATAAATGTTTTAAAATTTCTAATAATGAAAATAGTAGGTTTTATTTTTGTTTAATCAATTATATATATACTTCAAAGTTTTATTATAATTTCAGAACAAATATTTACAATCACAACAAAAATTATTTATTTTTTTCAAGAAAGCATGCTACAAATCCAATTCGAACGTTATAAAGTAATAATTTATCATCACAACTTTATTGACAACAAATATGAAAGATTCAAATCATATAACTCAACAATGTTATAATTGATTGTAATGTTTATATAAGGAGGTTCGGTATCGAAATGCAAATGATAAGAAATCTTTGAAAATTTCATCATCGAAAGATAGATGTATAAAATGCTTACTGCCAAAATTTCAAGTCAATTCACTACACCGTTTTCAAAAAATTAATTTTTTAATTTTCTTTTTATACACGTAGAGGTATGGAGAGCCGATAAGATTAGTTGAAATCTTTCGTATCACCCGCGCGGTAAGAGTAGATTTCATACTAACCTTATCAGCTCTCCATACCTCTGCGTGTATAAGAAGCAAATTCAAACATTAATTTATCAAAAACGGTGTTGTGAATCGACTTGAAATTTTGGGAATATGCATTTCCTTTATCTATCTTCCGATGATGAAACTTTCAAAGATTTCTTATCATTTGCATTTCGGTATCGAACCTCCTTAAAATACACATATCCAAGAACCACATGAATCACGTATTACAGAATAGCATATTACACGTCAACGTCTGTAATAATTTACACTAATTCCATGTGGTTCTTGGAAATGTGTATTTTAAATAGACATTACGATCAATTATAACATTATTAGAAATGATCTACGCAGTTACTTATTTATACTAATTTAACATCATTATTTATATCTAGAGTATACTTTCGCTTTTACCCATGAATTTTTTGTGCTATATTCAATATAATCATCACCATAATTATTAATGTGTAATCAGCATTAAGAGTACAAATAGAGTCGAAAATTTATACTTAACAAAACTAAGAAAACGCTCTAAATTCTATCTAGAACTATCTTCAAGAATTGTGGTGATAAGATATTGTATTCGATGTGTGAGTTATCCATTTCTTATAAACTCACAATTAGTTAAACATGTTTTCTTGTACAATTATTCACTTACAATACCCACCATAGCAGGGGGCCGATATCCCGTGTAGTAAATTCGTTCAACTTTTCAGACAAAGCAAGAAATTGGAAGCTAGAAATTGAATCAAATTGCTCTCTGTAATCTCGAATGAGATCCATTTTTTAATACTTCCACAAAGTGTTCCACATTATCGGGATCAAATTGCACCTTTCAAAGAAAATGTAGATCCAATTACCCTTAGACTTTACGACGAGATATTTGGAAGATGAATCACCAAATTACTAAATTAAATAAATACTTGCAGTTTTGATTTAAGTTACGAGTATATCAATACACATGGATACATAAATATTAATTATTACTGTTCATAAGACCGTTTATGATAAATATTAGACCGTTTCAAGAAAAAATCGACAATTTTTTTTTAACTTCAAACTACCTGAAACTATACTTTGACATGAAAAAACAACCTGCGAGAAGAATGAGCTCTGGCATTAAAGATTTAGAGGCGCCGCATCGGAGTTCTGTCTTTCAGATTTCATTAACATGAAATATTCTGATTTTAGATAATGGATCATACTTCGAATTAATTTCCCTGAAACTTCGTTTACAATCATTTGAACGCAAACTTTTGGAGATGTCAGTGTTTTTTCTGGGCATGCGACAATCAGAAAAATAAATGTACATACGACGCGGCAACTCCGAACTTTCGAAGACAGGGCTCATTCTTCACGCAGGTTATTTTTCCATGTCAAAGTATAGTTTGAGGTAGTTTGAAGCTGAGAAAAAATTATCTTTTTTTTTTAAAACGGTCAAATAAATATGACAATATATTAGTCTAGTAATCCAAATCGATTGGGATGAACACATGCAACACTATTTAATGAGTTATTAATCGGAATAATTGTGACTCTTTCCACAATCTCGGCTGGGAGAGCAATGCCCAAGCAATCGAGTTTACCTTTCAACATATGAATATGTTTTAAATTTCTCCCTACTATGAATGGTTGATTCAGTTTTTCAAAATACCGACCAACAGCGTAGCAATGTATTTCATTCTGATTTTCTGCCAGTACAAATGACTCTATTTCAAAAATTTCATCGTTTAAAAGCTTAACACAACGGTTGTTTCTTTTTTTACATCTTTTATATGAATTACTATGAATAAGTTGATGCTTAATCACCGCTCGTTCATAATGTTGAACTGTATTTTGTTGCTCAATTAAAATATGGCGTCGTTGGAAAGCAAGAAATTGTTCTCTCGTAAGATTGAGCATACGAGGTTCGCCCAATAACTTAACGTTATCAACTATTCGCTTATGGTTCAATTTATTTATGTTTCCCGACAGTTCTTCAAGAAATTGCTTTTGTTTTTGCGACAAATCTTTCGATAGAATGTTGTTCAATTTCGTTACAACGCATTTAGTGCGAAATCCATCGTAAATTTGTCGAGCAACACCGTTTGAACTTTTTACAAAAGCTAAAATTTCTTGATTGAAATTCTCAAACGTGAAAGCATCATGAGTCCAGAGTGGGCCCCAATTTTTTACACTTTGAGCTAGGTGAGCAAGAGAATGTACATTGAAAGATAATTCCTCTTCTCCATATAACTCTTCTACACCGTTTATAAAGTCAATCAGACAATTATGAGCATAATGGATGTCTGATGACGTAACAGATGCTTGTAGTAGAAGTGATATGCCATCTACTAAGAGAGCCCAATGATGAAGGTATATTTTTTTAGCAACCACTTGCAATATTGGAAGACTGTAAAATAGTAAAAAAGCAACCCACTCATGAGCTTTCCAGTGTACACGATCCGACATCTCACGTGTTGTTCGAGACATATCCATGGTTGGTTTAAACGATAACAGCAGATCATCGACTTCTTTAATAACTGAGCCTAAATAAAAATCTCTTTGATGGTTAGTGCTATCAAACCATAATCGCGCAAATTGACGGCAAACCCCTAGCGAAACGCAATGCATCCAATCGACATCGATGCCTAATACGATATCGAATTTTGGTATTTTCGATAACACTGACTCACCTTTGATACCTTTTTCTTTTAGTGTCGCATGTCTCATAGTCTCGGCATGTGTTCTCAAACCCTCGCCGTAAGCATTGTTTGATTCAATGGGATAAATAGTCACACTGCCTCGTCCTTTTTCGACTCTTTTACCAGAATTGAGACATAGTCCACATCCGTATTTACCATTAAATTGCATAGAATTGAGGAGTTTCGGGCGAACCAATGCGTCGTTAATACTAAGAACAACGCTACATTTTTTATTATATTTTTGCCCTTTATGAATATAATCGAATCCTTCGTGAAACAAACTTTCAGCTTCTGAGACGAAAGGTTTAAAAAATTCTTGCAACGATTCAGGTTTTCCAGATCCAACCCAAAGCGCTACAAGGAGTACACGTCTATTGCGTTTTGAAGGATTCAATTCATTAATTGAACACAAAATCGGATAAGCAGTGCAGTCAGAGCTATCGAAAATAGGGACACCGTCTGTGTTGAACGTAATGCTTATCATGTCATTCGCAACACTACTTTTATATAATTTGCCGTCATTAATATCTTCAAAAGTATATTTGTTTGTGTTCTCTTGTCGTTGCTCTAATTCTTCATGGAAGTCCGAGTTCTCGAATAGTTCTTTCAGTTGATAACGCAGAGAAAAATATAAAAATGTACATCCGGATTCATAATTATTTTCAATGCCGATATCTTCATCACAATTCTCACAATGAAGAGTTTCAAATTCGTGTTGTGTACTGTTCCCACAACTTGGAGTAGAAATTTGTTCAGTTAAATGTGATGGATAATGTTTCAATTTTTTATGCTCTCCTAAGTACGACCCACACTTTGGACAAAGATGGTGAATAGTTATCGGGTCAGAGAAACTATTTACAATGTTTTTCCAATGATATTTAGTTCCTTTAACCATCGTAGAATCATTTAAAACTGACATACCGCGAACGAAATCTTCTGTAGCAGCATATGTTAAATGATGTCGTAGTTTTATACTTAAAACAATTAATGCGGAAATTAAATCATCGGTAGAGTATGCAGTCTCATGGATGATTTTTTCAGATGAAGAACAGAGAGTGGAATTTAAATCATTTGATGAATTCTGCACCTCAACCGAATCAATAATTTCTTCTAAGTTCATTGCTGTCAATTCATCGCCGTTTCCGTTATCAATTACTTGAGAAGTAGAACTTACAGCATGTTCAATGCATGCAGTATATTCTGTGTCACGATTCAAACTCCCACTAAAAACCTAAAAAAATACATTGTTTGGATAAATGATTAAGATCAACTTGATTTCATTCATTCGAAGAGTAATAGTAAAAACGAAAATCTTACATCATTGGGTTTGATACCAAGTGCATCAGGTTTTGGAGTGTCACATTGTTCGTTTCGTTCGTTCGTACTATAAAATATAGATATTTCAGTCATATGACATTTCAATTTCAATTAAAAAAAATTATGCTGAGTATAATATGAGCAGCGACCCGCAGTTTTGGAATGTAAAAATCTCGAGAACCTTTTGTTGGAAAAATTTGAATTTTTTTTTTAACTTGAACCAAACGACACATTTTTCGTTCCAGCTATTGTTCGAAAAATATCATCGCTCTTAATGTTGGAGCCAGTTCAAAAATGTCATTTGCCGAATATGTGGATAGATTGAATAATCCGCAAAAACAATATTGGCGGCCTATTCTAAAAACGGCCAATCACGTCAGCACTTTTTTTGAGAATACAATCGCGGAAAGAATCGACGAAGAGATCGGCGTCGGTGACTTTCGCCGGTTGGGTGAAATGAGATGGAACCCCCCCCCCCATATGTTACGATTGAAATTGGGGTCTTGTCCCTTGTTCGAAATACTAGAGTATACAGCCGAGGGATGTTGATGGTGGTAAATGAACGATTATATTAGTGAGCTGATAACTTCGTTAAATATTTCAATTTGTATATTATTATATATTTAATTATTAAATTAGATTTTAAACATAAATGAGTCAGTCCACGTTAAGCGGGACGGATTTGGCCAAAAATGTACCTCGATGTTTCTGATTCTTTTGTAATTTTTTTTTACATATTGTGTGGGTAAAATGAATGGATTAAACATTTTTTTTTTTTTTTTCACTCGAAGGGCTTAGAAGCTACAAGGGGTTGAATTTTCGAAAAAATCACCAAAAATCGGAATCGCGCTCTCCTTTAAACGTTAATATCTCCGGTTCCCTTTGTCGTACAGACATCATCAAGGACTTATTTTGAAGCTCTTGAATTGCACTTTCATGTTGTAAATTTTAAATTCATGTAATAAACAATCTTCTATTTGTTATCAACAATTATATTTTTAAAACGTGATTTGCGAGATGAATGGCCCCTTCGAATATTCTGAAAAAAATACGAGCGTGTTCCTTGATTCATTCTCTACGAAATCTGTAAGTTCAAAAAATGGAACTCCGATGGAAACTATTTAAAAAGCGATTGATCCGTCCGGGACGTAACGCGCGACTATCTACGCGGGCGCGCCAGGATCAATCGCTTTTTAAATATAGTTTCCATTTCGTAGAGAATGAATCAAGGAACACGCTCGTATTTTTTTCAGAATATTCGAAGGGGGCATTCATCTCGAAAATCACGTTTTAAAAATATAATTGTTAATAACAAATAGAAGATTGTTTATTACATGAATTCAAAATTCACAACATGAAAGTGCAATTCAAGAGCTTCAAAATAAATGATTGATGATGTCTGTACGACAAAGGGAACCGGAGATATTAACGTTTAAAGGAGAGCGCGATTCCGATTTTTTGTGATTTTTTCGAAAATTCAACC
Organism: Tenthredo mesomela; assembly: GCA_943736025.1. Classification (NCBI taxonomy): domain Eukaryota; kingdom Metazoa; phylum Arthropoda; class Insecta; order Hymenoptera; family Tenthredinidae; genus Tenthredo; species Tenthredo mesomela. The sequence goes on along the minus strand of OX031016.1, from coordinate 15,108,956 downwards.
CCTTGTAGCTTCTAAGCCCTTCGAGTAAAAAAAAAAAAAAAAAAAAAATGTTTAATGCATTCTTTTTACCTAGAGAATATGTAAAAGAAATTACGACGATTTTCAAGAACATGAGGTCAAAAAGGTGTCCCGCTTGACGTGGAATTACTCAAATGCGAATAACGAATGTTGTCGGGAACGGAGTTCGTACAAATAAATCCGGGATAAAACGTATCGCTTATAGAAATAGAGTCATACATTGAATTAAAAAAAAAAGGATACATAGATCAATCGGGAATAGGGCAATTCAGTGAAATAAATATAAACACGAATTCATTTGTAAAAATTTAGATACTTTATAATATTTATTCACATATATAATCAGTGTAATCGACAATATTCACAATATTTACTCAACAGGTTGTAGAAACAGGCCTCTTAGAGGCCTAGAAAATATTGATGATTCAAGCGTGTATAATATATTATACGATATTATATTATTATACTATAGTACATTATGTCACTAGGCCGATTAAGTATTATCTGACGAATTTGAGTTTACAATCAGAGCCGAAGGCGAGGATTATACTGAAATTCGTCAGAAAATACTTTATGGGCCGTGTGGCATATACAATTTTATGTGTCTAGGCCAAAAACCGCGTTTAAACCGAGCAAGGCGAGGTTAAAATCACAGTATTTCGGGCATAGACACATAAAATAGTTTCTTACATCTTTAAAAATTACATTTTTATTTAATTATTAGTCTATACCAGAGATTTTCAACATGGTTTAGAATCGCTGTAAACGTGATTGAATTGTTTCTGAGCGTACTGAGTTGATGGTTTCCTATCGCTTCATATCGACGCTGCTAACGAAGACTCGTGATTTGAGGTTGACAGTTATTTTACAAAAAAAAAAGAACGCAATGATGTACAGCTCTACAATTTTAAGGATGCATTCACTAATTAGTCCTAAATGAATCCTCAAAATTTCAGATACATTTACACGGAAAGATTAGAACCCGACTGGTTCGTGTTCTGCACCAGACTCAGTCGTGTGCAAGAAAAAAATGGAAGAAAAATAAGTTTGCACCAGACTGAGTCGTGTGCGCACACGACTCAGTCGGGTTCCACACCATAATCAATCGGGTGCTGCACCAGAATCCGTGCACAGTAACCAGTCTGGTGCCGCACACGAGTCATTCGTGTGCGCATACGAATGAGTAATGTTTCTAAAATATTTCAGCCAAAAATTTTATAGCACATGACTGACTAATGTTTGTCACACGATTGGTTCTGGTTTCGCACCGTAACCAGTCAGGTGCTGCACACGACTCAGTCTCACAAAGCTAACACAACACATCATACAAACAACCATGAAAAAATTCGTAATACTAATACACTTACCCGAGATTTTAAAGTCCTTACGAATATTCACTATAATTATATATATATAATTATTATATATATCTACATAAATAATTTAAAACTTATTAAAAGTTTATGTGACATGTCATATAGACGACATACGTGAATAACGTTGAGGTTAGGAGGTTATGCGCAGTAATCGCTCGTCTCAGACCAGACTGAGTCGTGTGCAGCACCTGACTGGTTACGGTGCGAAACCAGAACCAATCGTGTGACAAACATTAGTCAGTCATGTGCTATAAAATTTTTGGCTGAAATATTTTAGAAACATTACTCATTCGTATGCGCACACGAATGATTCGTGTGCGGCACCAGACTGGTTACTGTGCACGGATTCTGGTGCAGCACCCGATTGATTATGGTGTGGAACCCGACTGAGTCGTGTGCGCACACGACTCAGTCTGGTGCAAACTCATTTTTCTTCCATTTTTTTCTTGCACACGACTGAGTCTGGTGCAGAACACGAACCAGTCGGGTTCTAATCTTTCCGTGTACCGTACACATTGCTGAGAAAAAAAAAATAATGAAAACTTGAAAGACACTTTTTTTTTTTTTTTAATTTGGCAATGATCTACGGAAAAACGTGATTCAGATATATATTCTTATTCTTACTTTATATTTATATTTCCACAATAAAAATACCCACTAACTGTTCTAACCTTTGCGAAATGATTGAAAAAAACTACGAGGTTACCTCGAATTTACTGTCAAATCAAAGGTGCCAAACTCAATAATCATCAAAATAAAGCATTTCAGACGGTTTTCCGTAAAAATCATTGCATTTTTCAAAGATCTTTATTTTTTCCCGCAACTTGCAGCTAACTGTAGGCCCCTTTGAAGTTTACCCCACTCCTCACCCTTGAATGCAACTAAGGGCCCTCCTTAATATTTCGTTTTCGTTTGATCGTGCCAGGGCCTTTCGTAAGCAGCGTAGATACATACCGGGATGATTTCTTGATAGTATACAGGTGACTGCGCATGCGTGAGTTTCCTCGTATGCTGAGGCAGGCTGGCCTCAAATACCACTGCGTGACGACTTTACCGACCAATGAAAATGAATTATTTGGCGCATGCGCTGTCACCTGTATACTATCAAGAAATCATCCCGGTATAGTATTTGCTCGTTCCCTATCCGTCAGTCACAGTCCGTTCCATGATGAATATCTACTAGAAACTCATAGGAATGTGAATAATTTCTACAATATTCTATACGTCTCATCTGTACCAGACAATTGCTCGTACAGAATATGTTTATCATTTTATATATAATAAAATACAGTAGAACTCCTATAAATTCGAAGCACTTAAATTCGACTTCTCCTATTTTGGCGAGGAAGTTGCTCCCCTACTCTTTACCTCTTTCAATGCGCCTGCTTCATTGCGCAATACATAGAGCATGCGCAGACAGCGACAGAGTAGAGTTTTAATAGTAAATATTCTGTTGGAGAGGGTAACCCGTAAATTCTAATTTTTAGAATTCTCGCCCCGTAGCTTCGAATTTATGGGAGTTCTACTGTATAGCAAAAGCATAAATAACTTCGAGGTGAACCTGAGTATCATCGGGATGGCAAATATTTTCTTAAACTTGACTGATTAAATGTTCTATTACTGTTGTCTGGATCATCTTTGTCAGATAATATGTAGGGATTCGTATTAAAAATTCGGATAATCCTGTAGGGCCCATAATATAAACGTAATAATGTATGCGTCTTCTTTGAGATCGCATCTAACGGGTAAGGTATTTTTAATAACAATTAACCGTTGACTGCGAAATAGGTTTTTGACCTAGTTTTTTGTTGCCTACACGGAGAAAAATTTCAAGTAAATATTCCTATGCAGCATAGCAACGGTTACCGTGCTGTATAGTTTGTGTCGCGCCGCTCTTATGTGACCGCTTATACAAACCACAGAGCATGGTAACCGTTACTATGCTGCATAGGAATATTTACTTGAAATTTCTCTCCGTGTAGATCTGTTATTAAATTGGTTATTGAAAATATTTCTACCGATCGTGATTATTCCTTCGCGAGTTTGAATTGGTTATTCTTGAAATTTGATGAGCTTTCGTATGGCTTTTTTGGATTTTCACCAAAATAGATTTCATACGGAGTAAAACCAGTATTATGATTGGTACATAAGTTTAGTAATTCATTTATTTGAGCAAGTAAGTCGGCTATATATGATTACTTTTAAAAATTCATCAAGCACCGCTGGATATTGAGTGAAAAAAATTTAGAATAAGGATAAAGAAGCTGTGAGTATTCTTGATTATAAATAGACGTGTTCAAAGTAAGATGACTACAGAATGAATGAATATCATTCTAGATAATATCGCTTTGAAAAATACCAACAATGAAAGTAAAGGCAAGAGCTCAGACTACGAATCGATAGATTGTGAGTTCAAGTCCCCCCTGGCACCACTGAAATTTTCGACGAAAAATACTCATGTGCCTCAACCGCGGCTCTGGTAGTTTGGATCCCACCGAAAAACAGTAAAGTCAGTCGAAGTGCCAAGTTGGGACGGAACTGGTTCGTTCAAGTCCAATTCCTACTGGTTACAGCTTGCGATTTCATCGAGTAGTCTTAATCATAGAGCGAGCTAATGAGAGTTGGCAGAATGCTGCACGACAATTTCTTTCTTTTTTTTTTTTTCTATGGAAAAAGGAAGAGGGAAAAAGGGCGATTGATGAAGGGAGATTTGGCGAGCATCGCCGTTTGAACTTAGTACAGAATATTGAAAGATAATTTCAGTTGATATCTCGAAGAAAAATATAAAAATGTACATCCGGATTCATAATTATTTTCAACGCCGATATCTTCATCACAATTCTCACAATGAAGAGTTTCAAATTTGTGTTGTGTACTGTTTCCACAACTTGGAGCAGAAATTTGTTCAGTTAAATGTGATGGATAATGTTTCAATTTTTTATGCTCTTCTAAGTACGACCCACACTTTGGACAAAGATGGTGAATAGTTATCGGGTCAGAGAAACTATTTACAATGTTTTTCCAATGATATTTAGTTCCTTTAACCATCGTAGAATCATTTAAAACTGACATACCGCGAACGAAATCTTCTGTAGCAGCATATGTTAAATGGTGTCGTAGTTTTATACTTAAAACAATTAATGCGGAAATTAAATCATCGGTAGAGTATGCAGAGTCTCATGGATGATTTTTTCAGATGAAGAACAGAGAGTGGAATTTAAATCATTTCATGAATTCTGCACTTGAACGGAATCAATTATTTCTTTCAAGTTCATTGCAGTCAATTCATTGTCGTTTCCGTTTTCAATTACTTGAAAAGTAGAATTTACAGCATGTTCAATGCATGAATTGTTTTCTTCTTCTTTTTCCGAAGTCAAACTTCTACTAAAAAACTAAAAAAAAAACCAATGTTTGGATAAATGATTCAGAGCAACTTTATTTCATACATTCGAAGAATAATAGTAAAAACGAGAGTCTCACATCATTGGACTTGAATTCTTCATTAAAGTCTGAGTTATATCGAATAGTGCTTTGAGCTGATATCTCAAAGAAAAACAAACTCAACCCAGAAAAGTAAAAAAACAAAGATAAACTTTGAACAGAAGCTAAAACTTCTTGATCGAAATTATCAAACGTGAAAGCATCATAAGCCCATAGTGGTCCCAAATTGTCTACACTTTGCGCTAGGTGATCACGAGAATAAATATTGAAGAGAATAAATATTGAAAGATAATTTCAGTTCATATCTCAAAGGAAAATATAAAAAATTGATCCATATTTATAATTAAAACAATCGGAGGCCGAAAAACGGAAATGGAAAAACGAAGATTGAAAGAGGGGAAATGGCAGTCGAGGTTCAAAGTTGGGACGGAATTGGTTCGTTCAAGTTCTGTTTCTACTGGTTACAGCTTGCGATTTCCGAGAGTGGTCGCAATCATAGAGCGAGCTGATAAGAGTTGGCAACAATGCCACACGACGACAAATTTTTTTTAGACACTTCGGTACCAAACCATCATAATGGTGCCATCCCATGTAGGCCCGGATCGCCGGAATCCGGAATCACGGAACGGAATGGACGGAAAAGTCACTAGAATCCGCGTTCCGCTAATTTCATTCCGTCGTATTTTTATGGAATGGTGGATCTGTCCGGTATTCGCAAATTATAGTCGTAAATAATTTTGCTTTGAGAAATTGATGCACTTTTGGAAGTCTTGAATAACCGAATCATCATTAATAGACACATTTGAGGATCCATGATCAAATTTGTATCTACACACGCGTCTTTTTACAATTTGCAGGGTTATGTTCATGTAGAAGTATACACAAGCTCGGTGTTCCGTTCCGTCTATTTGTACTTCCCTACGTCCCATGTACCCAAATTCCGGAACGGAATGCCGGAACGTCAACTTTTATTTGATGAAATAATCAATTATAGTTACAGAATTTGATCTTACATAGACAGATCCACCATTCCATAGAAGCTAATTAAATAAATTACATATTTTGATACAAAAATTGTATCTAAACAGACAAATAAAGCCGAATAGCACAAATATGGATCGGTTCTGTTCCGTCGTTCCGTGCATTATTGGAACATGGGACGGCAGGGTTTTTCAAGACCCGGAACGGATTCGGAAATCCACTAGATTTCGTCTGCGTTCCGGATTCCGGCGATCCGGGCCTACATGGGACGGCACCATAAGCCTGCCAGTCACCCGATGGTCCTTGACCTTTTCGCCATTCAACTACATACCTTATATGAGAATCATGATCATCGTTTTTAAAATCTTCGTTCGAAAAATTGATTATCCAATCAGTAGGTACTCCAACAAAGTATGTGCAATGGTAAAATCTTGCGATTTCCTCAAGTAGTAGCAATCAGAGAGCGAGCTGAGAAGAGTTGGAAACAATGCTGCACGACAAATTCTTTTTATTTTTCCTATGGATAAACGAAGAGTGAAAAAGGAAGAGGGAAAAAGGGATATGGAAAAAGGGATATTTGTTCAGCAACGCCGTTTTAACTTTGTACACAAGCTAAATCTCCTTGACTGAAATTTTCAAACGTGGAAGCATCATGAGCCTATACTGGTTTGAAATTTTTTACACTTGGAGATAAGTGAGCAAGAAAATTACTATTCAAGAGAATGAATATTGAAAGATAAATCATCTTCTACGTATAAATCAATCAAACAGTTATGAGCATAACGAATATCCGAAGCCGTAACAGATGATTCACAATCTCGGCTGGAAGAGCGATGCCCAAGCAATCGAGTTTACCTTTCAACATATGAATATGTTTTAAATTTCTCCCTACTATGAATGGTTGATTCAGTTTTTCAAAATACCGACCAACAGCGTAGCAATGTATTTCATTCTGATTTTCTGCCAGTACAAATGACTCTATTTCAAAAATTTCATCGTTTAAAAGCTTAACACAACGGTTGTTTCTTTTTTTACATCTTTTATATGAATTACTATGAATAAGTTGATGCTTAATCACCGCTCGTTCATAATGTTGAACTGTATTTTGTTGCTCAATTAAAATATGGCGTCGTTGGAAAGCAAGAAATTGTTCTCTCGTAAGATTGAGCATACGAGGTTCGCCCAATAACTTAACGTTATCAACTATTCGCTTATGGTTCAATTTATTTATGTTTCCCGACAGTTCTTCAAGAAATTGCTTTTGTTTTTGCGACAAATCTTTCGATAGAATGTTGTTCAATTTCGTTACAACGCATTTAGTGCGAAATCCATCGTAAATTTGTCGAGCAACACCGTTTGAACTTTTTACAAAAGCTAAAATTTCTTGATTGAAATTCTCAAACGTGAAAGCATCATGAGTCCAGAGTGGGCCCCAATTTTTTACACTTTGAGCTAGGTGAGCAAGAGAATGTACATTGAAAGATAATTCCTCTTCTCCATATAACTCTTCTACACCGTTTATAAAGTCAATCAGACAATTATGAGCATAATGGATGTCTGATGACGTAACAGATGCTTGTAGTAGAAGTGATATGCCATCTACTAAGAGAGCCCAATGATGAAGGTATATTTTTTTAGCAACCACTTGCAATATTGGAAGACTGTAAAATAGTAAAAAAGCAACCCACTCATGAGCTTTCCAGTGTACACGATCCGACATCTCACGTGTTGTTCGAGACATATCCATAGTTGGTTTGAATGACAATAGAAGATCATCTACTTCATTAATGAATAAGCCGTTCGCTCAAAGAATAACTCAAGTCGATTTAGGTCTTTTTTTGGATTCACTTGTCAATGCGGAGACATTACCGCTAGAAACATGTATGTCAAATTTCGTAACATTTCATAAACTTTTGACCTTTTTGTAAGTGGTTAAACCTACGCCCGCTCATGATATTACTGTGCGATGCTGAACTTTTAAAACGACTGAAATCGACTGAGGTTATTCTTTGAGCGAACTGCTCTAATCGAAACCTTCAGAATCGTATTCCGAGACAACGTTTCTCCATATGAATCACCAGATTCATAATTGATATGGACCGAGAAATACGTTGACGGTGACTAGCTGTTAGAATTAAGAAAACTAATTCCAACTCATAGACCTCGAATTTATTTACTACATTTCTCGCGGGCAGTTGGCTCAAGTTAAAATGGGTGGGATACTTTTGTACAAATTGTTATTCTCTGGTAATGTTATGCCAAGGTGTATCAACGGAAATAAACCAATTGCGCGATATATTCGTATATTGGCTCGTTTCTTGATGGAAATTTTTGGCGAGTCATTGGGGTTCTGCACTGCGTGCACCGACGCATAAGAAACTGGAAGTTGTCAGAACTGAAGCGAACTGACAGCAGACATTAGCCGCGGCTACTTGCCCCACCTTCTGTGGTATTGGTTATATTTAATTATTCGCGTCAAGAATTTTAAGTCTTCTAGTTAGTAGTACCAAACCATAATCACGCAAATTGACGGCAGACCCCCTAGAGAAACGCAACGCATCCAATCGACATTGATACATAATACAATATCGAATCTTGATATTTTCGAAAACACTGACTCGCCTTTGATACCTTTTTCTTCGAGTGTAGCATGTCTCATAGTCTCGGCATGAGTTTTTAAACCCTCGCCGTAAGCATTATTTGAGTCAATAGGATAAATAGTTACACTGCCTCGTCCTTCTTCTATTCTTTTCCCAGCATTGAGACATGGTCCACATCCATATTTACCATTGAATTGCATAGAATTGAGGAGTTTTGGGCGAACTAATGCATCGTTAATACTTAGACCATCGCTACATTTTCTAGTATATTTTTGGCATTTATAAATATAATCAAATCCTTCATGAAACAAACTATCAGCTTCAGAAACGAAAGGTTTGAAAAATTATTGCAAAGATTCAGGTTTTCCAGATCCAACCCAAAGAGCTACAAGAAGTACATTACTTTTACGTTTTGAAGGATCGAATTGATGAATTAATAAAACTTATCATATGAGCCGTTCCCTCAAAGAATAACCCAAGTCGATTACGGTCGTTCCGAGAAAAAGCGATTGAAAAGTTCAGCATCGCACAGTAATATCATGATCGTGCAGAGGTTCAACCACTTACGAAAAGGTCAAAAGTTGATAACATGTCTACGAATGGACAAGTGAATCTAAAAAACGACCTAAGTCGACTGAGGTTATTCTTTGAGCGAACGGCTCATATCATTCTCAACACTAATTATCTTCCGGTCATTGATATCTTCGAATGTGAATTTGTTTGTACACTCGTCGTTGTTCTCATTCTTCATGAAAGTCTGAGCTCTTAGCTATAGTTCTTTTAGTTGATATCTCAGAGAAAAATATAAAAATATTGATCCAGATTTATAATCAAAACAATCGGAGGCCGAAAAATGGAAATGGAAAAACGGAGATTGAAAGAGGGGAAATGGCAGTCGAGGTTCAAAGTTGGGACGGAATTGGTTCGTTAAAGTTCTGTTCCTACTGGTTATAGCTTACGATTTCCGGAGAGTAGTTGCAATCATAGAGCGAGCTGATAAGAGTTGGCAACAATGCTACACGACGACAAATTTTTTTCAGACACTTCGGTTAACAAACCATCATAAGCCTGCCGGTCACCCGATGCAGTGGCGTAGCGCGGCGGGGACAGACCGGGGGGGGGGGGGGGGGGGGGGGCTGCTAGGGTCTTTAACCTTTTCGCCATTCAACTACATAACTTATATGAGGATCATGATCATTGTTTTTAAATTCTTCGTAAGACAAATTGATTATCCAATCAGTAGGTACTCCGACAACTCTGTCGGACTGTGCCATGGTAAAATCTTACGATTTTCTCGAGTAGAAGTAATCAGAGAGCGAGCTGAGAAAAGATGGAAACAATGCTGCACGATTAAAAACTTGATTTTTTTTTGTTTTTTTTATTTTTTTATTACGAAAAAAGGGACATGGAGAAAGGGCGATGAAAAATGGTGATCTTCCGTATGTCGGAGATAATTAAATAATTCGAGCGGTCGCAATCAGAGAACGAGCCGAAAAGAGTTGGAAACAATGCTGCACGACCAAAATTTTTTTTGTAGTTTTTCCGATGGAAAAAGGAAGAGGGAATGAAATGGAAAAAGGGCGATAAAAAAGGGGGAAATCTCAAGGTCTGGAGGCAGATGATGCATCGCATTCCTTAGATCCTTGCTGATTCTTGCTTTTCCTCCTTTGCAATTACTTTTCAGCAATGTGTCCTTGGCACGATAGCAGTGAGCAAAAAAAAAAATCTTATTTTTTCAATGGAAAACGGGAGATGAAAAAAGGAAGATTCCCCGGAGTTTAAAGAAAACATTAGAATCGGGCGAGGCGCTAAGTTGGGACAGAAGTGGTTCGTTCGGGTTCTATTCCTACTTATCAGAGCTTACGATTTCCGCGAGTAGTAGCAATCGGAGAGCGAGCTGAGAGGAGTTGGAAACAATGCCGTACGATAAATACGTAATAATAATGGATAAGATTAATTATAATGACGAAATTGTATCATCAAAATTCAATTTAAAGCTCATCAGATTTACATTTTATTGCCTGAACAATCTCAGAGTCTACACTGAGAAAAAAAAGTTATTAAATCCAACAAATGATTTCTTTGAAGTTCAATTCACTTGATTCAACCATTGGTTTATTTCACGCAATCACGCGGTAATAGGAACAACGAAGCATATGCATTGATTTAATGTTATATTTCTTCGAGTGTTATCTGCTTGAGACAAGTGTTCATTTATTTAAAACCATTAAAAATTAAGTTGTTCAGGTGCTTTCCTAGGCAATTCCACCAGTCCTGAAAACATCGTGAAAAAATGTGATATTAAACGGAATATCTCTGCCTGGGCACCGAAATCAATGAAACAAAATACGTCGCGCAATTCTATGTGCGACTCCGAACATGTACAGCCCAAAAAATGTTCGTTTTGCGCGAAAATAGAGAAGATATTCATGAAAAACGGTTTTAGAAACGTTTCTGTATAATTGATTGAAACTATTTTTTCTTAAAACGAAATGAATATTTACTCTATCTAACTCTACATCTGGTATTGTTTTGATTAAACATGCTCTTGCGAATATAGAAAAAAATCATTTATTTGAATCAACGAATATTTGATGAATTCAATAACTTTTTTTTCTCAGTGTAGAGGCTGATGATGTATCGCATTCTTTGGATCCTTGCTGATTCTTGCTTTTCCTCCTTTGCAATTACTTTTCAGCAATGTGTCCTTGGCACGATAGCAGTGAGCAAAAAAAAAAAAAAATTCTTTTTTCAATGGAAAACGGGAGATGAAAAAAGGAAGATTCCCCGCAGTTTAAAGAAAACATTAGAATCGGGCGAGGCGCTAAGTTGGGACAGAACTGGTTCGTTCAAGTTCTATTCCTATTGGTCAGAGCTTGCGGCTTCCGCGAGTACTCGCAATCATAGAGCGAGCTGATAAGAGTTGGCAACAATGCTACACGACGACAAATTTTTTTTTTTTTTTTTTTCCAACTCCGGTTACCAAACTATCACTTGTTTCTGCTTTCTAATTTCATCGTTACTTGGTACGGGTGTGTTCTGTTTATCAGTGCTCAAATCTTTGGGCGCCAATATTCCGCAGTAGTTTCGCTCAATTTTTTTTTTTCCAAGACAACAATACTGGCTGTTTGATAATAAAAAAATACAATTTGTTTTTTGTAATTTTTGTTCTTTATGACATCAGGGGGGGCCGGTTCGAAGTTCCGAATTTTCAAAGTTCCGAACGGCCAAATTTCCGAATTTTAGTGCAACGAACTCACAGGGTTCAGACAGGGTATTTCACAGAAAGTCTATATAACTGATTTAAAAAATTCCGAAAGCTAAAGACCCGAAAGCTCAATGATCCGAAAGGCCAAAAATCCGAAACTTGAACATCAAGCCGTCGCACGTCGCTTAGTCGACACGTTAAGGTGCCACAGTACTGGCGTGTCCTATATATATTTTGTGACGTCAGAATCGTGAAATACGAGGAATTTCGTCGACAAATTGAGCCCAAACGAGGAAACGAATTCCACGGGTATTATTTTTTTATAAAAGCTTGAATTGATCTGTAGGGCGCTTACTTAGTGATTTTCAGCGTAGATTACCCAGTAATGTGATTGCGAATAAATAAAAGTGACAGGTCGTTTATACATATCCAACATGGCGGCATCAGAATTCGGCCATTACCGACTTGTCGTATTTTCGCCGCATCCAGGAGATTAAAACGTCTATCACTCAACACAGGGAGAAAGCGCCCCGTAGGAATACACACTTATTTCAGGAAAACTTATTTCACCTATCTGCGTCCCGTAAATAAGGCTCAATTTGTCGACGAAATTCCTCGTATTTGACGTCTCGGTATGACATATATCTATCGAAAATCTGAGCATCGACTTCCGGTACTGTGGCACCTTAAGAACACGTTCGATCTTTCGGAATTTTAGACTTTCGGAACATCGGACTGTCGGAGCCTTGAGCTATCTACATTTCGACCATTCGGAATTTTAATTTTCTAAACTTTAGTCTTTCTGAAAATTCGAAATCGTTTAAAATAAATTCGGAAATTTGACCGTTCGGAGCTTTGAAATTTCGGAATTCTGAACCGGCCCCCATCAGGGGAGACCGGGGCTAAAAGTAACACAGGTAAGAAGTTACATCGCGGTCTATCTTCTTGAGTAAGAAAGATAAATAAATGATTCCAACGCTAGAATGACTGTTAGAGTCTGACAGTCATTCTCGTGTTGCAACCATTCATTTATCTTTCTTACTCAAGAAGATAAACCGCGATGTAAATTCTTACCCGTGTTACTTTTAGCCCCGGTCTCCCCTAATAATACGTACTAGACACTTCGGTCACCAAGCCGTCATACGCCTTCCAGCCACCCGGTGGCCTTTCACCTTTACGCCACTCAACTACATAAGTCATATCGGGATCGTGATCGTCTTTCTTGAATTCGTCGTGTGAAAAATTCATTATTCACTCTGTCGGTACTCCGACAGAGTATGTGCCATGGAAAAATCTTGCGATTTTCTCGAGCAATAGCAATCAGAGATCGAGCTGAGAAAAGATGGAAACAATGCTGCACGACTAAACACTTAATTTTTTTATTTTTTTATTACGAAAAAGGGGGAAATGGAGAAAGGGCGATGGAAAATGGAGATCTTCCGTATGTCGGAGATAATTAAATAATTCGAGTGGTCGCAATCAGAGAACGAGCCGAAAAGAGTTGGAAACAATGCTGCACGACCAAAATTTTTTTTGTAGTTTTTCCGATGGAAAAAGGAAGAGGGAATGAAATGGAAAAAGGGCGATAAAAAAGGGGGAAATCTCAAGGTCTGGAGGCAGATGATGCATCGCATTCCTTAGATCCTTGCTGATTCTTGCTTTTCCTCCTTTGCAATTACTTTTCAGCAATGTGTCCTTGGCACGATAGCAGTGAGCAAAAAAAAAAAAAATCTTCTCTTTTCAATGAAAAACGAGAGATGGAAAAAGGAATATAAAACTGACATACCGCGAATGAAATCTTCTGTAGCAGCATAATGTTGAATGAGGAGGTAGTTTTATAATTGAAAAAATTAACGCGGAAATTAAATCAGCAGTAGAGTATGCACTTTTTTGGAATCAAGTAGCGTCATAACTTGACTTCGAGTAAGAACAAAGAGTTGAATTCAAATCCAACGAGAAAATTGACTTTATACATTCCGAGAATGATAGTAATAACGAAAATCTCACATCATTGGGCTTGCATTCTTAATTCGAATCTGAATAGTCGAATAGTGCTTTGAGTTAATATCTCAAAGAGAAATATGAAAATATGGATCCAGATTTATAAATTGCAAAACAATTTGCACTGCGACAATTTCTTTTTTCTTTTTTTTTTTTTTTTTCATTCAACGGAAAATAAGAGATGGAAAAAGGAAGATTCCCCGTAGTTTGAAGAAAACATTAGAACCTGGCGGGGTGCTAAGTGAGGACAGAACTGGTTCGTTCAAGTTCTATTCCTAATGGTCAGAGCTTGCAATTTCCGCGAGTAGTAGCAATCGGAGAGCGAGCTGAGAAGAGTTGTAAAACATGCTGCACGACGACAAATTGTTTTTTTTTTTTTTTTAATTTTTTTACTGTGGAAAAAAGAAAAAAAATGGAAAAAGATTCTCCGTATTTTGAAGAAGCGTATGATAATTCTATTACCCTATATATACGATAGGATAAATAGTTACACTGTCTCGTCCTTTTTCTATTCTTTTCTCAGCATTGAGACATGGTCCACATCCGCATATTTACTATTAAATTGCATAGAATTGAGGAGTTTTGGGCGAACTAATGCATTGTTAATACTTAGAACACCCCTACATTTTTAAGTATATTTTTGGCCTTTACAAATATAATCAAATCCTTCGTGAAACAAACTTTCAGTTTCAGAGACGAAAGGTTTAAAAAATTCTTGTAAGGATTCAGGTTTTCCAAATCCAAACCAAAGAGCTATACAAGAATATATGTACTTCTTTCACGTTTCGAAGGATTCAATTCATTAATTGAACACAAAATCGGATAAGCAGTATATACAGTCAGAGCTATAAAAAATAGGGACACTGCGGTCTGTGTTAAGGCCAGGTTCCTCTGAACAATTTTGAAAAAATCGAAATTTTTTTTTTTTCATAAATTGCTACTGTATACTCGTAGAAATAGTATAGAATTAGTCCCGAAGGTCAGCAAGACCGAGAAGCAGGTATAAAATTCACTTTTTTTACGATTTTTCACGAATAAAAACTTTGAACTCATTTTTCTCCGAACCACGTTTTTTTGCATGAATGAAACTCTCATTTCAAAACTATTGCACTTATCGATATGAACCAAACGGCATTTTACTCTTTAGATGTCTGGCTATGGCCTCAAGCAGAACCAGAAATATTCATTATTATTTAAAAAAGTTATAAACAATTAAAAGTGGAAAAAAATGTACAAAAAATTCAAAAGTCCGCCATTTGGTTTTTTTTCATTGAAAATGTTTCATTCTTCTTGAGGTCATAGCCAATTCGATACAGAACATGAAACCGTTTTGTTTTTTGCTTTCAAATAATTCTTTTCCAAGAAATGATGTCATCCATCTACGCATCAGATAAATTTCATCAGCCATTTTCAGGTCCGCCATTTTGGAAAAAAAAAAAAAAAATTTTAAATAATTTTATATAGGGGAGAGTGTGGTTGTACCGCTCAGCAGGTAATACCGCTCACCCCTTTTTCTTTATAATTAGGAATTTTTTCACTCGTTTTTTTTTCCCAATCTTCAAGATCCAATGTCAATATCTAATTTCTGTGGAAATTTCATTCCTCTAATCACTTTTAATAGAAAAAATAACATCTCTCTGTTTTGAGGTCCTTACAGCGTAAAATTGCTGGACAAGTAAATAAAGTTTTTTGTCATTTCAAAATTATTATTTTCACGTCAAACTATGGTCATTCGATTCGTGGTACTTTTCCGCGTAATTTGATCACAAGATGAACTCCTATCTCTCTTTATATTAATAATTATTAATGATTTTGTTAACTCCGCGCGATACCGGTAATACCGCTCGGCCGGTGAGGGTAATATCGCTCGGCTGTATGCCAATATACCGCTCAGCATCTGACAGCGCATATTTACCGGCGGATTATCAAAATCACCTAAGTAAAACAAAATTATCATTTTTTTTTGTTGGAAATGTGTGTGACGACAAATGTTGAGACAATCAGAAACCAACTTTTGCGATGACAATGGTTGTGACATAGTATTAAATCCGTGAAATTAGTAAAAAAAATCGTAGTGAGGTTATGTGAATAATAATGACAATGATATCAATAATAATAATATTAATTTACTCTATTATTGTGTTATAATAACGTCTTCAGTGAAATTTAACATTGTGATGACAAATTTCATCCTTCATACCCGAGTTTACTATTTGACTACATATAGGTTAGGTCGGAACCCGAGTATTAGAGAGTGAGCGGTATTAAAATTGGGCCGAGCGGTATTACCCGCTGGAGGGTAAGACCGCTCACTTGCGTCTCGCGTTTCTTTTTTCGTAATTTTGTCAATTCTAAAGGAAATTACGGCTCTGAATTTTCAAAACGAAGAGTTAAATAGTTGCAGAAGCCATTAAAATAGTCTTTTGCACTTCAAGTTGACGTTCAACACATAAAAATTAGCATTTTTTCTTAGGTGAGCGGTACTCCCATCCTCTCCCCTATGTACTTTCACATGTCAAAAAATTGTTTACTTAACATGTTTTTTACTATAAATAAAATATATTCAAAAAAATTACGTTTTTCAGAGGAACCTGGCCTTAAACGTAATACTTATTACAGTCAAGCCTCGTTATATCGCGCCTCGTTATATCGCGGTTTTGCTCACTGTAGCCCCTTTCCTTGCTCTATCCGTTCCCCCACGCGCTTCAAGCGACTCTCCCGCCACGCGCTAGGTGCTGCCCCTTTCTTCTACCGTCTCACTCACTGTCACTGTGCTTCTAGAGATTCAAGTGACTGGTGGGGGAACTAAGTTATATCGCGGTTCTCCGCTTTTCGCTTCCCCTATAGCCCCATTTCCGCGATATAACGAGGTCTGACTGTATATCGCGTGTCTAATAGTATATGGACGTATGCGCCAATATACGAGATTTTACCACGTATAAAAGTAAAAGGGCATATCTTTTGTTTTTTTCCCCGTATTTCCGCCGAAAATGTCAAAATACATTCAAAACAGACAGATTTGAAAAATTATTCAATCAACGGTGAAATGTCGAAAGTACTGGTGGTTCCGCCCTCTCATCTCTAAACTTGTGAGAAAAAGTCTCGTTAACTAACGGTATAAGGTCGTATCCGCCAAAATCTGTATTTTGGCGAAAATGCTTCCAAAACTTCTGAAACGCAAACATACATCGATATTTCAAGAAAATCGGAATTTTTTTAAATCAAAAACAAAAAATCGAAACTAATGGTATACGGTCGTATCCACCATTTTTTTGTTTTTTTTTTTTTTTGCTTTTTCCAAATCAAAAAATTTCGACGTATTTTTGCGTTTTAAAAGTTTTTGGAGTGTTTCCGAAAAAAAAAAAAAAATGGCGGCTACGACCTTGTACCATCAGTTTCGATTTTTTTTTTTGTTTTTAATAAAAAAATTTGTGACTAATCTAAAATATTGATGTACTTTTGCGTTTCAGAGGTTTTTGGAGCGTTTGCAAAAAAAAGAAAAAAATAGCGAATACGACCTTATACCATTAATAAATGTGATGAAAAAAAAAAAAAATAAGTTGGTGGTAAAAGAGCGAATCCACCAAACGTACGACCTTTTACCTTTACACCGGACTCTCGATATAAGAGCTCTGGATATAAGAGACAAATCTCGCCGCCGGGGCTCGACGCGCTCCGTTCGGAGAAAAAGTCAGGAACGTGTACATGTGTTGTTTACATTGTAAGATGGCAATTTATGATTTGGGGCCCGCCAAAATCTTACACACGCCTCTGTTCCAAACCGGTTGAGTTTAAAGCACCACATCTATATTAGACCGGTTCAAAAAAATCGACTGTTCTTTTTTTTTTTCAATTTTCGCATTGAAATAGTTTCGGGGGGGGGGGGGGGGGGGGGGGGAAGATGCCTGTTGAAAACGGAGCTCTTAATGTTGAGATTTAGAGGTCGCTCATCGCGGATTTCTATTTTCCATTTGAATAGCATAGGAAATGTTTTTTTTATAATAATTTTGTAGCTCACAAACCAATGAACAAATCCAAATGACTCATACATATTTTCATAGGAAATTGAACACTCTACAAAAAGCTTCTCTTAGCATTTTTTGATAAATTGACTCCTTCTAAAGTTATTCAAGCTCAAAGTTCTATTTATAGTTGAGTAAACCATTTTTTTTTTTTTGTGATTTTTTTTCCACAATGATAGATACATTTTTTAGAGTGTTCAATCCCCTACAGCGCCGGCGACTTCTGATAATTTCGAGTGTGGAATTGGAGCAAGGGGGGGGGGGGGGGGGGGGGTGAGTGAAATAATTTTTTTTTTTGTTTTTCATCGAGGTATTCATTGCGAACATTGAACCTCTGACAGGGTTTTTAGATATATAAATTCATCGATGTGTTTGGGGGCAATCCCAAATTTTTTTGGGATCAAAAGAAATTTTATATTCTCCGTACTGGCAAAATTCAATTTTACAATTAGTCGGGAGAATTTCGAGTGTGGAATCCCACACTCGAAATATTCCAAGTGTGGACATCTGCACACCTTCCACACAAAAGTCGCCGGCCCTGATCCCCTATCAAAATACGTAAGAGTCATTTGGATTTCTTCATTGGTTTGTGAGCTACGAAATTCTGAAGAAAAAAAAAAAAAAATTCCTATGCTATTTAAATGGAAAATAGAAATCCGCGATGAGCGACCTCTAAATCTTAATATTAAGAGCTCCGCTTTTAATAGGCATCTTTTTTCACCCTTCCGAAAGTATTTCAATGCGAAAATTGGAAAAAAAAAGAATAGTCGATTTTTTTAAACCGGTCTAATCTATATACATGCCTCTCGATATAAGAGACAAACCCCTGGCGTGTCTCTTATATCGAGAGTCTAGTGTATTTATTTTTATACAACGCAAGCATGTGCTACGCGTTTTTCATGCTCGATTTCGGTACACAAAGTAGGCGTTTTAGCGACAGCTGAGCGGGTCTGCGAATGCGCATGTGCAGAGTCTAGTTTTAGCTACTTTTAAGTCCTAGGAGTTAAAAGTGGTCTTTGACGTACTCCGCGCATGCGCCGTAGCGTTGGAGACCCGTGTTGTTATTGTATGTAGTCCGTCTGCTTTGTGTACCGGATCGAGCATGAACTTGTAAAACATGCTTTTGTTGTATAAAATATCGTGTGTACCAAGGAGGCGAAGGTCTTTTACGCCTTGCGTATTTGCAATACTCGTCTCCGACTCGTCTACGACTCGTATTGCAAATTTACGCTCGGCGTTAAAAGACCTTCTTTGCCTCCTTGGTACACAATATACTATTTCAGGTAATTTCAATAAATCCATGTGTTTTGGGTACTTTTAGAGTGAACGCCGGAAAAAAAAAATATATACGACCTTTTACCACCAAAATCGCCTTTTTGGCGGATACGACCTTATACCGTTAGACACGCAATATCATTATCAACACTACTTTTATATAATTTCCCGTCATTAATATCTTGAAAAGTAAATTTGTCCGTTTTTTTTCGTCGTTGTTCTAATTCGTCTGAGTTCTCAAATAATTTTTTGAGTTGATACCTCAAAGAGGAATATAAAAATATGCACTGATAGAAGGATTTCTTGACGGAAAAAGAATTGTAAATGAAAATATGAATACAATATTCGAGGTTATGAAAACTGTCAAATGTAGAATTTCTGCATTCACGTTTTATTTTCAAGACGTATAAATAAATATCTGTCAATTATGAACAAATATTTATTAACGGTTAACAAATCCTATTTAATAAATGATTTATCAACTGTTAATAAATACTTTTTGACTGTTAACAAATATTTATCAAGTATATGTTAATAAATTAATCGTTGAATATGAATAAATCTTAATAAATATTAACAAATCCTTCTATTAGTGTGGATCCAGATTTGTGATTTGCAGGACAATTTTTTTTTTTTTTTTTTTTTTTTTTTTTTTTTTTTTTTTTTCCACAATCATAGTGCGATAAATGTAAATGTAAAAATGCAGATTGAAAAAGGGAGATCGAAAAATGGAGATTCTCCGTATGTCGAAGATAACTAAATAATTCTGTTAGAACGTAAATCGATGAATTTGTAGTCAATTATATTTCACGATCCTGTGTCATTTCCTATTCCTACTGCCGAAACTTCTTATTATAAGAGTGCTCATCTTCACAGTATTGAGTACTAATAAATGATGAAATATTAGTACATTACTTCAAAGAGCCGCGGTGGCTCGTGGACAAGAGCTCGGACTACGAATCGATAGATCGTGAGTTCAAGTCCCGCCTGGCACCACTGAAATTTTCGAAGAAAAATATTCAAGTGCCTCAACCGCGGCTCTGGTGGTTGAAATCCCACCGAAGAACAGTTCAAGAAAAACTATTAAAAAAAAAAAAAAAAAAAAAAAAAAAAAAAAAAAAAAGCTAAAGTCGGGACGAAACTGGTTCGTTCAAGTGCTATTCCTACTGTGACAGCTTGCGATTTCCGCGAGTAGTCGCAATCAGAGAGCGAGCTGAGACGAGTTGGCAACATTGCCAAAAAAAATTTTTTTTTCTTTTTCTTTCCTTTTTTCCATGCAAAAAAAGGAAGAGGGATTATGGGAAATGAAAAAAAGGGCGATTGAAAAAGGAAGATAATTCCTCTTCTACGTATAAGTCTTCTACACCGCTTATATGAAGTCAATCAAACAGTTATGAGCATAAAGGTGCTATTTCATGGGCGGTCAACTGCAGCAGTAGTCTAGTAACTTACTACATTTCCTAGTGATTTTACGCAGCAGCAGCAGCAGCGCTGCTCATGAAATAGATCTTTACAGCAGTGGCCTGTTCAAAAAATTTTGAATTCAAATATAAATTTGATTTTGAAAATTTCAAGAATCGGTGTATATCCTGAAAAAAAAAAGAAATGTAATAGATCACAACCGCATAACTAAGAATTAAAAATTAATTAATTAATCTGCCGTTCGGATAAGCGAACTTTAAGCAGCAAAAACTTGCGCTGGAAGTGCTAGTCAAATCACTAGAAAATCTAGTAAGTCACTAGACTGCTGCTGCAGTTAACAGCCATGAAATAGCACCTTAATGAATGTCTGAAGTCGTAACAGATGATTGTAGCAGAAGAGCTGTGACGTCTACTAAAAGAGCCCAATGCTCAAGGTTGTTCTTTTCGCAACTACTTGCAATATTGAAAGAATGGAAAATAATAAAAAAAAGCAGTTGACATCTTATACAAGTTGTTCGAGACATATCCATAATTGGTTTACATGATAATAGAAGATCATCGACTTCTTTAATAAATTAGCTTGAATAAAAATCTCTTCATGAAAGTCCGAGTTATTAAATATTTCTTTGAGTTGATATCTCGAACAGAAATAAAACAATATTGATCTAGATTTATAATTTAAGAAAAAGGGAAATGTAAAAAGGGAGATGGAAAAACGGAGATTCTCTGTATATTGAAGAAGCGTATGATAATTCAATTACTCTTATATATACCCTATATATACCCTCGCCGTAAGCATTATTTGATTCAATAGGATAAATAGTTACAACGCCTCGTCCTCTTCCTATTATAATCAAATCCTTCATTAACGCCCGGTTTCACCAACGTCGAATAACTTTATTCATCGATTAAACTCTTATTCATTGAAAACAAAAGACTATTTTACATTGTATTTGCGACTTTTATTCGACGAATAGAGTTATTCGACGTTGGTGAAACCGGCCATAAACAAACTACCAGCTCTTTCAACAATGATTTTTAAGCGTAGCAATGTATTTCATTCTGATTTTCTGCCAGTGCGAATGACTCCATTTCAAAGATTTCATCGTTTAAAAGTTTAACACAACGGTTATTATCACACCTTCCATATGAATTACAGTCGGGACTCCCAATAAGAGGGCTCTCAATAAGAGCGCTTCCCCTAATCCGTGGCCGAGCAGTACCCCCATCACCGTGCTTGTTTATTCAGAAACCGGTTGACGTTCCGAGCGAGCGAGCTTTTCAATAGAGAGTGGGGGTACCACATTTCCTTCTCCTACAGCCCCGTAGCGCTCTTATTGGGAGTCCCGACTGTACTATGAATAACTTGATGCTTAATCACTACTCGATTATAATATTGAACTGTATTTTTTTGCTCAATTAACATATGGCTTTGTTGGAAAGTAAGAAATTGTTCTCTTGTAAGATTGAGCATACAAAGTTCACCCAATAACTTAACATTATCAACTATTCGTTTATGGTTTAATTTACTTCTGTTTACTGAAATTTCTTCAATAAATTGCTTTTGTTTATATGGGGAAATCCACAGGAACCTTTGATTTTTTGAAAAAGTGTAACTTGATTTTTCATTTCGAAGCACACTTCTCAATGACGTTGAAGTTTGCATCGTTGGTACTCAACGAAATTCGACAAAAATTGGAAAAAAATATGCATCGACTGAAAATGATCCTGCTAGGTAAAATAATGTTTTCAAGTTATTTTTAGTCGTTTTCACCTCTCAAACCTAGCAGCCTCATTTTTAGTGAATTGATATATTTTCTTTCAATTTTCGTCGAAATTCGTTGCGTTCCAACGATGCAAACTTCAATGTCATACTTCTCAAACCTTCTTAGGCATGTTTCTTGCAGACTATAGGAGAAGAACATACTCGCGTTACTCACTTTTCAACCGTTAAATATCATTGAGTTGGCTATAAACAATCAGAAGGGCTAAAAATGGAAATGGAAGAACGGTGATGGAGCAAGGAAGATTGAAAAATGTAGAAGGTAAAGGGGATTCACTGTAGTTGGAAGAAAACAAGAGCCAGTAGAGGTTGAAAGTTTTGACGGAACTAGTTCGTTCGAGTTCTATTCCTATATGGCTTAGAAATATGAAGTTGAAGTTCGTAACGTTAACGTAACAAAATTTTTGGAAATAAATTCACTATTTCATGACTCAAACGTTGTTAACCCGCTGAAGTCCAACTGGGTGTACAGCCACCCAGTACCACCTTGTGCATAAGGGTCATTTTCGCTGAAATTTCTGACTTTCTTCTTGCATTATCTGTCACCGTGTTTTATAAAATGAACGTATTGACACCAAACTTGCATCTTCGTATTCCTGAGACTCTGACGATTTCATTTCACTGCCGTAAAGTAAAAAAATCAAAATTAAAACGTGTTTTATGAGTAAACGAATTCATGGGTTACTAATCACCCAGGCTGGACCGGATCAGGACGCCAGAAAATGGTGGACCTCAGCGGGTTAAAGTTGCCAAATAGGCGAGATAAGTGTATTTTACTCAATTCGGGAAATTATGGATCGTATTTTGCTGATTTTGAACCATTTAAGTTATGAAATCAAGAAATTTGCACATTTATTATGTTGCGTTAACCTTACGAACTTCAACCTCATTTAGAGATTTCCTTGAGTAGTCGCAATAAGAGGGGGAGTTGAGAAGAGCTGTCAACGATGCTGCATGACACTTTTTTTTTTCAAATTCGAGACTGAAAAGTGGGGTTGGAAAAAGGGAGATTCTTCGTATTAAGGATTCAGCATTTTCTCCATAACATGAGGATGGATTTTAATCCCTCGCCTTTAGACTCTCGTTTCAAAATAAAAAACTCTTTGTAGAATGCTCTACGAAATTGAATATAATTGACATACATAATTGATTGAAGTTTTACCACTGTCATATCAAAGCTTAGCTCTACCTTTTAGAGCGGTTTCATTTAAAACCAGTTTCGCAGTTTCCGGTACATTTTTTATTTCCAAATATTTATGTAGGTGCGATGAAAATACTAGAGGATTATCCGAATTTTAATCTTTAAATTGAGGGATTTTAATATCAATGTTATTTGTGTGCCATCGCCATGAATACTCACCTCCACCCGAAGTCTGCGTCAACTGTGTAGGCCTAGCCGTCTCAATTCGTTCGCAGAGAATTTTTCTGAAGTCGTCAGCTTATGCTTTTAGATCAGATTAGGATATGATTATTCTGGCCAATCACTCGGTTCAGGTCAATAGGTCGTACTCCGGAAACCGTAGTCACATCTATAGACTCTGACTATAGATGTTTCGACGAAACTGCTAGCTTCCAGGAATTGCTTGATCGATGACCAACTATGCTTCACGAGCCAACGTACCCTGCACGTTTCAATGTTGAGCGAGTTCCTAATCTTGGGTGTCCGTACTTCGGTTGTGAAAGTGGAGATAATTGTCCTGAAATTATGTTTTAGGTTATGTATGAACTTGTATTGAAGAAAAATGAATGAAAAAAAAAAATTGAAAGATGCAAAATGAGTTTTATAACCATAGTAAACATGTGGTTGGACCGAATGCTTACCATACTATAAAAATGCCCGTTTCATGAAAGACTCATACATGCTTGTCCATAATCTTGGGTGGCCGTATTCCGGCTGCGAAAGTTGAGATAATTGTTCTGAAATTATGTTTTAGGTTATGTATGAACTTGTATAGAAGAAAAATGAATGAAAGAAATTAAAATAAAAAATGGAAAATAAGTTATTACAATATTATGAGCATGCTTAATTTTTATAACCATAGAAAACATGTATTTTGTCCGAATGCTTACCGGAATATGAAAATGTCCGTTTCATGAAAGAACCATGCACGCTTTGCGAAATTAACACCAACAAATTTTGAGGTTACGCATCGCAAATAGCTGTATAGTAACCACGTGGTTGGTACGTTGAACAGATGACAGCAATAGCGTCTACGATATTGTGGATTGCATTTTCGTTGTCACTAACAATGTTCACATAATTTACCGTCACTGCAATATGTTTTATTCACAGCATCAGGTTGAAACTTTGGTTAAAAGAACTGAATTCTTTCTTTTTCCTCTCTCTCTCTCCCTCTCTCTTCCTTTTATGACTTATCGCCCTTGCGAACATGTAGTCGAAACCAAAAAATTCTTTATTCATATTTATATTTTTATATTTATGTTATTAGATTTATATGATCTTTATAAGTTCTTATTCTTCTTGATTTTTAATTTTAATAATTCTTAATCAATCTGATTCAACCGGAAATAAACCGTCGCCATGTGAAGACGCTATCGCACCATGACCATTTTCAGCACGTGTTGACGGCCGGTTAATTTATCAATTGAATCTGTAAACATCTCATTGATTAAGCAATCTTATGTCTCCTTACTATTTCCAGTCTCTTTCTGATTTTATAATTTATATATTTTTATTTATCTTTAATCTTTATTTTCCTTCTTCTTTTACTCATTTTACGATAACTTTTAAGCTTCTTGCATTAAATTTTACCTGCACCTAATTCCCACCGCGAACAACTGCCTAACGGTGCAGGACAGCGAAACTGGATTAATTAATGCACTTGCTTACTTATTTATGGACACCACACACACTTATTTTCGTTTAAGCTCCGAAAGCTATCTTGATGTAAGCGCGTCCGGCTACGACAACGACCGCCTTAGGACTTTTACTGAATCTTTCTCACTTCGTACATGTGCGAGTACGAGTCGAACGCGGCATTGGAACGACTCAACGACGTTCAGCAAACGTGAGAGTGAGAGAGATCAGCGAGCAGGGACTGTCCTTGTCCAACAGCTGATGCGCTGTTGCGATTCGGCATCGCAACACGATTTCACTCAAAAATAAGACATCATTTCGATGAAACATATAAAGAAAAATTATCAACATTTTCAGGCTAGGTGATAGAATAACGTGTGAAACCTCTAACATTAATTGATGACAATTGTATTGCGATTTTACACGTTCATCAAGAAATGGCGGAGAACAGGGAGAACTTAAGGGCATGGAATAGTCGACGCCGAACTTCTGTTTTTCGTTTTAATCGAAAAGTAACCGACGAAATCAATTCATACTTCTACAATCAATAACAAACAAATCGCGTCCCTAATGCCATAAAGGCATATCGTCATTATAGGCCTTTATGGCATACTAATGCCAAAAAGGCATATAGTTTTTCCGAACTTCGCCTATCGCTTTGAAAACACGAAGAACGCATGAAAATTGAAAAAAAAAAAAAAAAAACAGTTTTCCTAAAACCAAAAGGGCCTATGTCCCAAAAGATATGCCTTTTTGGCATTCTTATTTATTTTTTTTTTTTTCAGAATATTCATTTCAAGTCATTCTGAAGCGATTGGGCGAATAATAGTACATTTCATTACGAGTAAGGAAAGGCTTTTTTGACGAAACGAGAGGTTTACGGCACGAGCCGAAGGCGAGTGCTGTAACGAGGTTCGTCAAAAAGCCTTTGCGTACAAGTAACGATCATTATTTTTCATCAGGATTGCCGAGAAATCGCAACGAAGTTGCGATTTTAAGGCTAGAATGATGAAAAAAAAATTTGTATGCCTTTATGGCTCTTAGGGTGGATCTATATAAGCGTATGCCTTTATGGCATTAGGGACGCGGAATGTATGAACGCGGGAAAGTTCATGGTTTTTAAGAAATTCAAGTTTTTATTTTCCTCATAACAATATGTGTCATATATGTTGTGATAATCGGCCATTTTTTGGTTTCTTTAGCTCGTATTTATTGAATCGACTCAAACTTTTTTTACGTGAAATCTACGTCAAACAAGTAGACCTGTATTTTTTCGTTCGTCCAATTTTTTTTTTTTTTACGCTGGTTATGAATTATCGCATTTTACTGTGAAAGTGACGCGCGAGCGGCTTTGAGAATTAATATCTCGGGTCCCCTTCACCGTAGAGAGATGTTCCAAGACGCGTTTTAAAGGCGATGAAAGACACTTTACGATGAAATTTTTTAACTTTTCGAAAAAAATAGTTTTGTTATTTTTATGAGCAATCAAAATGTTTATTGATTTTTTCGCAAACTAAGGCCATTTTTTAAATTCTAAAAAAATATGATCGCATTTCTTATTCAATTCTGAAGATGGCGATTTTTCTAAATATTTTTTTTACAATTATTTGTCCGGCACTGCGTCAAGTTGCCGCGCCCCGCGTCTCGCTATTACCGCGTCATTCCATGCATGGAAAGCCGCGTTCCACGCCATTGGCCTAGCCCCGTACGACGTGTAATACAAGGCGCGCGGCGCGGCAGCTTGACGCGGCGCCGGACAAATAATTGTAAAAAAATATTTAGAAGAATCATTCCATCGATTTGAAAAATTTGCTATCTTCAGAATTGAATAAGGAATGCAATCATATTTTTTTTAGAATTTGAAAAATGGCCTTAGTTTGCGAGAAAAATCGATAAACATTTCGATTGCTCATAAAAATAACAAAACTGTGTTTTTCGAAAAGTTAAAAAATTTTATCGAAAAGTGTCTTTCTTCGCCTTTAAAACGCGTTTTGGAACATCTCTCAACGGTGAAGGAGACCCGAGATATTAATTCTCAAAGCCGCCCGCACGTCACTTTTGCAGTAAAATGTGATAATTCATAACTAGCGTAAAAAAATTTTTTCGAACTAACGAAAAAATACAGGTCTACTTTCTTGACGTAGATTTTGCGTAAAAAAAGTTTGAGTCGATTCGAAAAATACGAGGTCCAAAAACACCCAAAATTGACCGATTTGAGATGAAATTGCCCTATTCTCCATAAGTGATATACTTTCCACCATTCCATACCGCCTCAACAATTTACTGATCAAGTTTGAATCGATTCCGTCAATTAGGTAGGTTGTCAATAAAACGAACGAAGCCTAAAACTCAAAATTGTTTTTTCCATCAATGTATAAAAATATGCATCCAAAGAGGTCAGAACAGTAGTAGAATCAACAATATTTGATGAAGTATTGAAAGTAGTAAACGAAAAAAAAATTAAAGTCTATAAAGGGCAGAAATCCCATATTAATCAAATGGGACAAGTATCGTCCTACAGGCAGGGGTTAATACCACTTTAAAAAAAAAATAGCATTTAATTGTTTTTAGGCTATAAACTAATGATTTGGCCCATTAGGGTGGTCGTTAATTTCTAACATATACTTTCCACCCCCTGAATCGACAGATAATGACCCAAAAACACTGTGTAATTTCTTTCAGATTTTTAGTTTGATGGGAAAGCGTGCCGAAATCAATTTGAAGTTGAAAAAAAATCAAAAAAATATATACATTTTCTAATTTTTTTTCTTTCCAATTTTCGA
Source organism: Tenthredo mesomela (assembly GCA_943736025.1). Lineage (NCBI taxonomy): Eukaryota > Metazoa > Arthropoda > Insecta > Hymenoptera > Tenthredinidae > Tenthredo > Tenthredo mesomela. Next base: position 15,081,228 of record OX031016.1, on the reverse strand, counting down.
GTAAAAAAGCGGTAAATAAATGTAGAATGACAAAAAACGAAAACTTTTCGACAAAAAATATATTTTATTGTAAAACTTATCATATTACAACTTCATGTTAGACTATATTTATATTTATTTTATTTTATTTTATTTATTTTTTTATTTTTTTTTTTTTTGTATTGATTTTTTTTTTTTTATTTAATAATTTTTTTAATATAGTCCTTATAACGTTGTAATATTATAAGATTACCGTAAAATACATTTTTTTGTTGGAGAGTTTTCGTTTTTCGTCATTCTACATTTATTTCCTGCTATTATACTCAAAAATTTGATTAAAAATGAAAATATAATTTTTTTTCATTTTTTTTTCAAACTTTCAAACTTCAAATTGATTTCGGCACGCTTTCCCATCAAGCTAAAAATCTGAAAAAAATTACACAGTGTTTTTGGGTCATTATCTGTCGATTCAGGGGGTGGCGAGTATATGTTAGAAATTAACGACCACCCTATTAGCCCATACCCAATTAGAAAAAGTAAATTCGGGAAAGAACGGACACCCTAATGCTAATGAACAGATTTTTTTATACATGGTTTTCTTCGTGTTTTCAGAAGGAAGAGAATAGTGTACGATAAATCTGATTTTCTTTGCAATTGGTTGATGAAAAACCCATTTCATTATTCGTTTAATTGACCAGTAGTACGAAATCGATCTCCTATTCAATTTAACCAGAAACGCAAATGGTAAAAATTATTCATTCATCCGCTTGTGCAGATAATAAAAATTAAGAGTATGATAAATCGATCGCCCAGTCGGTTGAGCGCTAGGTTCACTGACCAACGGAAAAATGAAATATAAAAATTTGCGTGACCCAGGCGTCTTGTAAAAATAACGAATGCAGCAAACCATTCGTCCGATAAGTCCTCAGAGCATATCGCTGCCCCCTAGCAAGAAGATCCTTATTCAGAAAAGTTGGGAATTAGATCCTAATTCAGAAACGCTGGGAATTAGATCCTTATTCAGAAAAGCTGGGAATTTGATCCTTATTCGCGACGAAAACCAATAAGATCCTTATTCAGATTAATTTTCAACAAGATCCTTATTCGAGCGCGGCTGAAAAAGTTAGGTTTGCACCACTGCTTCGAATTCGAAAATCGCGGGTTCCGAACCGGGATAAAGCCCTGCACCTTCTCTATTATTTAAAAACTAATCGTACTTAAGGTGGTTCTTTACCTACTTCCCACTAAACGTGGGTTTCAGAGAAGATTTTGAATACTTCTCGATGTGCGAAAAATCTGAAAAAAATCAAGCATGTAGGTAGAAAATCCTCGGGAGATTGATTTTGCATAATAATAATTCAAAAAAGTTATCAACAAATTGATGGAAAAAAAAAACTGTCCAAGAAATTAGCCGATGACCCAACTTTTTTTTTTTTTGATTTGTTAATTTTTCTAAATATGTATGAATTTTTCAAGAATTTTGTTAAATCTTTGAAAATTGCGTTTTGTCAGGTATGAACAAATTGACCTATTTACGATTTTTTTTAAAATATGTTGTCATTTGAATTCTGACATACCGACTCTTGATGCATGTTCTAGAATGTTTTAAGTATTTTCTAGTATTTTTTTGATCCCGATCGAACCGATAGTTTTCACACAGCAACCATTTGAAAATTGACTGGGTGAATTTCACCCAAGTGTGACTACCGTGTGATTCTACAGAAGTGTGACTACGAAGGGTTAAGTACGATCAGTTTTTAGATAATAGAGAAGGTGCAGGGCTTTATCCCGGTTCGGAACCCGCGATTTTCGAATTCGAAGCAGTGGTGCAAACCTAACTTTTTCAGCCGCGCTCGAATAAGGATCTTATTGAAAATTAATCTGAATAAGGATCTTATTGGTTTTCGTCGCGAATAAGGATCTAATTCCCAGCTTTTCTGAATAAGGATCTAATTCCCAGCGTTTCTGAATTAGGATCTAATTCCCAACTTTTCTGAATAAGGATCTTCTTGCTAGGGGGCAGCGATATATAGACATAGAGGAAGCATAGCCGCTGAGAAACCGAGTCGAGCGGTGAGAGAGAGGGACGTCGGGACCGTAATGCCCTCTCTTTCTATTCGACTATCTGTAATAGTGAGGGCCAATCAGAATCTGCAAGACAAAGAAGGCATATACTGTCCCGTAGTCTGTCTCGTGCCCGTTTCCCACTAATACGCTGTGGGGTATCTCATGCTTCCTCCAAATGTATATATGCTCTAAGGATAAGTCTATAGTGAAAAAAATTAAAAATAAATAAATAAAAAAAAAAAAAAATCCGCAGAAAATACCTTGCCCCACTTCAATTGACGAGTACTGTATGTCCGCACGGAAATGTATATATATACATTAGACCGGTTCAAAAAAATCGACTATTCTTTTTTTTTTAATTTTCGCATTGAAATACTTTCGGGGGGGTGAAAAAAGATGCCTGTTAAAAGCGGAGCTCTTAATATTAAGATTTAGAGGTCGCTCATCGCGGATTTCTATTTTCCATTTGAATAGCATAGGAAATTTTTTTTTTTTATTTATATAATTTTGTAGCTCACAACCCAATGAACAAATCCAAATGACTCAAACATATTTTCATAGGAAATTGAACACTCTACAAAAAGCTTCTCTTATCATTTTTTGATAAATTGACTCCTTCCAAAGTTATTCAAGCTCAAAGTTCAATTTATAGTTGAGTAAACTATTTTTTTTTTGTGATTTTTTTTCCACAATGATAGATACATTTTTTAGAGTGTTCAATCCCCTATCAAAATATGTAAGAGTCATTTGGATTTGTTCATTGGTTTGTGAGCTACGAAATTCTGAAGAAAAAAAAAATAAAATTCCTATGCTATTTAAATGGAAAATAGAAATCCGCGATGAGCGACCTCTAAATCTTAATATTAAGAGCTCCGCTTTTAACAGGCATCTTTTTTCACCCCCCCGAAAGTATTTCAATGCGAAAATTAAAAAAAAAAGAATAGTCGATTTTTTTGAACCGGTCTAATATACATGCGATAAATATATGCAAATATATGATATATATAATATTTGACATTTCAAATGCCTATTTTAAGTGACCCGTATTTTTTTTATTTCCGAAAAATTGACGAGATAACGTTGATTTTTCTGAAATTAGGAAAATTCAATTTTTTACATCCAAAAAATTCTCGAGGCCTTATTCCGCCAGATTATGTACTATTATAATATTATACGTGATATTCTTTAATTTTACTTTTTTTTTTTTTTTTTCATGGCCCAGGATTGTTTGGTTCTTAATGGAATCTTTGAAGTGTTGTCCAAATAACAATATTTTCTATATATCCGTTCCTTCCGTGTCGGTTCGTTGTTCTCTGCCTCTTTATCAATATTCATGTTCTGCACTTTTTATATAAACCTATTTTTTATCGCGTATTCGTAATTTCGGTGATAATAGTTGTCGGTGTTTCTAATGGCTCTGATAAAAAATATCAATAGCTATGTAGTACTATCGTGAAATGATTATTAATGAGGTACATCAGAGTCGCCTTACGGTTATCGTTAAAGTGGCGCGAAAATCACTTCAGAGCACGGTGAGGGAGGAAAGTAAAATACTGTCAGCCAATCATATCGCTACTGAAGTTACTTTCGCGTCACTTTGGCTATAAGGGAAGAGCGTCTCAGCTTGCCGCATGAGGGGAAATTCATAGGAAAGGTTGGTAGTGTTAAGATACGCCGTTTGGACCATTCGGAGAACAGCGTCAACGGAAAGTAACGTAGGTCGCGTTATTATCATATTATATCCTGCGAAACTGCGGACCCAATAACCAACAAGGAAGAAGACACTAGCACCGTCCTGCGGTGACTTCATTCTGATTTGGGTCACTTTCCGAACCGCAGTTCGTGCTACTCCGGTCTCTAGTCTCCACGGCTTTATCAGGGCCCTAAAATCTTTTGATTAAAATACGAAATATCGTATAATAACGAAACACTATAAAATCTTGCGTGTTATAATTAAAAAAAAATTTATTAAAAACAAACTATAAATTTTTTTTAACAGTGGTGGTTTGAAATCCAGTTATCAACAAAAGTAAGTAATATAACTTTTCATATCTCCTTTTATTTTGTTACATAAAATACATCCACCCACCCGAGTGAAAATGATTTTATATAATTGTATATAATCTTATGGAAATACATATACTTTTATAGAAATATTAGCCCGATAGAAATAATATATAGAATTCTATATAATTAATTAATAAATAATAATGATAACAATAATAATAATGATTAATTAATTGATCATTTTTACTCGGGCGTATAGGGTGATGAATAATTTTTGTTAATTTCGCATATTTTGAATTAATTAAATCTAATTTCGTTAATGGTATTTAGTTTTTTATCAATTATTTTCAACTCGAATTAATTCACGTCGATTCAAAATAGAACATTCAAAGACCAGTAGAACCTCGATTATCCGAACGATGACTTAGTTTATCCGAACGTTGGCGTGAAAGATACATTGTTGCTTAGACTTAGCCGCTCGAAAACGCGTTACAGTCGCCCGTAAATTGAAAATTGACGATTTTATAAAAAACAAAAAAAAAAAAAGCATTCGACTTTTTTCAGGTGTTTAAAATGCATGTATATTGAATATAACATATATGTATATATTTCAACATTAACACGTAGGTAAAGTTCATAATAATGATAACAATAATAATAATAATGATTAATTAATTGATCATTTTTACTCGGGCGTATAGGGTGATGAATAATTTTTGTTAATTTCGCATATTTTGAATTAATTAAATCTAATTTCGTTAATGGTATTTAGTTTTTTATCAATTATTTTCAACTCGAATTAATTCACGTCGATTCAAAATAGAACATTCAAAGACCAGTAGAACCTCGATTATCCGAACGATGACTTAGTTTATCCGAACGTTGGCGTGAAAGATACATTGTTGCTTAGACTTAGCCGCTCGAAAACGCGTTACAGTCGCCCGTAAATTGAAAATTGACGATTTTATAAAAAACAAAAAAAAAAAAGCATTCGACTTTTTTCAGGTGTTTAAAATGCATGTATATTGAATATAACATATATGTATATATTTCAACATTAACACGTAGGTAAAGTTCATAATAATGATAACAATAATAATAATAATGATTAATTAATTGATCATTTTTACTCGGGCGTATAGGGTGATGAATAATTTTTGTTAATTTCGCATATTTTGAATTAATTAAATCTAATTTCGTTAATGGTATTTAGTTTTTTATCAATTATTTTCAACTCGAATTAATTCACGTCGATTCAAAATAGAACATTCAAAGACCAGTAGAACCTCGATTATCCGAACGATGACTTAGTTTATCCGAACGTTGGCGTGAAAGATACATTGTTGCTTAGACTTAGCCGCTCGAAAACGCGTTACAGTCGCCCGTAAATTGAAAATTGACGATTTTATAAAAAACAAAAAAAAAAAAGCATTCGACTTTTTTCAGGTGTTTAAAATGCATGTATATTGAATATAACATATATGTATATATTTCAACATTAACACGTAGGTAAAGTTCATAATAATGATAACAATAATAATAATAATGATTAATTAATTGATCATTTTTACTCGGGCGTATAGGGTGATGAATAATTTTTGTTAATTTCGCATATTCTGAATTAATTAAATCTAATTTCGTTAATGGTATTTAGTTTTTTATCAATTATTTTCAACTCGAATTAATTCACGTCGATTCAAAATAGAACATTCAAAGTCCAGTAGAACCTCGATTATCCGAACGATGACTTAGTTTATCCGAACGTTGGCGTGATAGATACATTGTTGCTTAGACTTAGCCGCTCGAAAACGCGTTACAGTCGCCCGTAAATTGAAAATTGACCATTTTATAGAAAAAAAAAAAAAAAAAGCATTCGACTTTTTTCAGGTGTTTAAAATGCATGTATATTGAATATAACATATATGTATATATTTCAACATTAACACGTAGGTAAAGTTCATAATAATGATAACAATAATAATAATAATGATTAATTAATTGATCATTTTTACTCGGGCGTATAGGGTGATGAATAATTTTTGTTAATTTCGCATATTCTGAATTAATTAAATCTAATTTCGTTAATGGTATTTAGTTTTTTATCAATTATTTTCAACTCGAATTAATTCACGTCGATTCAAAATAGAACATTCAAAGACCAGTAGAACCTCGATTATCCGAACGATGACTTAGTTTATCCGAACGTTGGCGTGATAGATACATTGTTGCTTAGACTTAGCCGCTCGAAAACGCGTTACAGTCGCCCGTAAATTGAAAATTGACCATTTTATAGAAAAAAAAAAAAAAAATTAAAAAAAAAAAAAAAAAGCATTCAGTGTAATAAAACTATATAAAATCATATAAAACTATAAACCGCCAAAACTCATATCTAATCTTATATAGTCATTTATACAGAGCGATTCTGTGGATAGTCACGCGCCTAACGGTAGGCTAACGGGAAACGCCTGAATTGAGCAGATCAAACATCGACGATTGGGTTTTATTTATTTCGTATTTATTTTCGTTTGATCTGCTCAATTCAGGCGTTTCCCGTTAGCCTACCGTTAGGCGCGTGACTATCCACAGAATCGCACTGTATATAATTTTATACAATTATATATTGAAGAAAAATTTCCCGGGGGTAGCTTGTCAGCCATAAGAGTCTGTGTATAAGAACTTTGAAAACGTAATATTTAAAACTATTTTTCTAGAAAACTAGACGGTAGATCGTTTTCAAATTCTGAGAATACATCAATAAAGTATTCATTTATATAATATGTATACGAAGTTTCAAATCTTAAACTTGGCAAATTCGTTTTGCATAAGATTCGCTCAAACCTCCTTAAAATATGAGCTCTTAATATTAATATTAAGTTGCTCTGCATCGCACTTCTCGATTTTCTATAAGAACAACATGGAGTAAATCATTTTTGCTTCTACTGATTTTTATAACTATCACATGATACGTCACACAAAGAATAAACAGACATGTTTTTGTAAAATAAAGAAAAATGAAAAAAAAAAAAAAAAAAAAATACAAAAAATAAAAAGGAAAATAAATTAAATTTTGATCTTAAATAACTTTTGAACGAGTAGACTTATTAGAAGATGACTCGGAACTTTTTTGAAGAGCGTTCAATTCTCTACGAAAATATGTCTGTTGATTCTCTGTGTGACGTATCATTTGCTAGTTATAAAAATGAGAAGAAGCAAAAATGATTTATCCCATGTTATTCTTATGGAAAATCGAAAAGTACGATGCGGAGCAACTTAATATTAATACTTAGAGCTCATATCGCGTGTCTAATGGCAAAAGGTCATAAGTGCGATTTTAGCCATTTTCGGTTTTGTTAAAAACCAAAAGGACTATAATTTCAAAAAATTTGGCATTCGCTTCCGACATGACGGAAACACGTAAATCCGTAGAAAACGACCACCATAAGGTCCTATGTGCCAGTCAGATTGGCCCTTGTGGCGTTGGTCTGCTGGAATTTAGAAAAAAGCGACGGTCGCTTAGGCCCTTTGTCCTTTAACTTTCTGGAATGTTTTTTAATTTTTTTATTACACGCGATATTTTAACAGGCTTGTTTTTTTTCTACCTAAATAAAACTTTTGAGGCTGTTGGTGAGAAGAAATTTTTTTTTTTTTTTTTTTAATCGCCCTAACATAGGTGTATATATATCAATCATGTAATATCAACATATAATATAATTTTTTTATCAGGATGGCTCAACTATTCGCTCTCGTGAAATGGTTGGGTGGTGAGGACAACGGATCGTACTCTGTTGGTATCCCAACAGAGTGGATAATGAATTTTTGCTACGACGAATTCAAGAAAGACGATTACGATCCCGATATGACTTATGTGATCGAATGGCGTAAGGGTAAAAGGCCACCGGGTGGCTGGAAGGCGTACGACGGCTTGGTGACCGAAGTGTCTAGTAAGTATTATTAATGTCATACGATAAACAATAATTACAAAAAACAAATTGTGTTTTTTATTATCAAACAGGCAGTATTGCTGTCTTGGAAAAAAAATTTAAGCAAAACTACAGCGGAATATTGTCGCCCAAAGATTTGAGCACTGCTAAACAGAACACACCTCCACCAAGTGACGCTGAAAATAGAAAGCAGAAACCAGTGAGTATAAGTTATTATGATTATTATTTGAAAAAATTCACACGACTTATAAGTATTAATGTGTATTAATATGACATGCAGAACAATATTAATTCTTATTATGATTTCGAAAGTTTAATCATTAATGAAATCAAATTAATCGTGTGTTTGTTACATCGCAATATTTCTATACTTGTATTGAGATTCTTACGTCTTACTAGGATAAACAGAACGCACCTCCACCAATCAATGATGAAAATAGAAGGCAGAAACCAGTGAGTATAAATTATTATGATTATTATTTAAAAAAATTTATACGAGTTATAAGTATTAAGGGAAGACCCTAGTGAAACTGAAAACTTTTACATTTTTCATACGATTGAAATTATTTATAGATCACGTGAAAGTGTACTCCAAAACTAAGAAAATCACACCTTGAGCTTCAAGATTACTTAAGAAATGTAGAAGTTACGCAACATTCAATGGTAAAAACGTACCGAACTTCAAAATGCTTCTTGCGTCTGAGTTTTAATCGCATCATATTTCCCTTCGTCTGAGGTCTTCAGCAAACTGAGGCGAAGAAAGTGAGGGATCGGATTTGAGATTGGATCACTCGTTCCATTTTGAGAGAATTTATTATTTTTTATTTCAAATTTTTAGCATTTTGCATGTTATTTAAATCTGAAAAAAAAGTTTCTTTTACAATAGAATGAAACCGATCCCTCATTTTGTGCATAAGGTATATGTGAATCTTCACTGCGAAGGAGAAATTGATCGGAGCAAAACTCAGACGCAAGAAGCATTTAGCGTAGCTGAAAAGATAGTTCTGAGTAAATGGCATTTTAGTGAAAACTGGTATAAGTTATTAAATTCTCCAGAATATATGGCACAAAATGATTGGAACGGTCATATCATTAAACTTTATGATCAACGTATCTCAGATTCTCTATTTCTGCTGCGGTGGCATCTCGGACCGCAAATCTTCTTCGCCCTGCATCTGTAGATTTACCGTTCCAAAACAGATAATCAAAATAGAAATTGAATTAGCTATTCTGGTTCCCAGAAAAACTTGGCGCTGATCTATAACACTTGTTTATCTCTGGCTGTTGCCTTAGAACAGTAACTCACGCATCGCCCAACAGCGCTCACTGCTGCCGCTCATTTTAAATAGAGCTTTGTTTTAGCAGTTACACCAGATACGCTGCGGAAGAAGGCTTCCGCTGACATTCTGAGCTCTTCTATGGCTGATCTCTCATGAAAAGATATTAGTTTTTCAATTATTAAGGATTTTTGATCTAGCGACTGCCAATTTTTAGCGTAGCGTTGATGGTTTCCTTCAATTCAGGGACATTAATTATCTTTCACATAATTCTTGTCCTACGGAAGTTGGATTTAGAACCAAGAAAATATGTTCATGAAGAAATTTTATATTTGGAGCGCTCCAGCTTTTTATTGTATTTTGGAGTCCTGCAGTACCCATATACCCATACATGGGTATATAGTTTATACTTTGACTTTGTATCTTATGAAACTTACTTTCAATGGTATTTTCAATAATTTCATGAAATTCTAGAAGTTCATTGTGGAAAAGCAAAAAAAAAATTTTTTTTTTAATAAATTTTTTTTTATAAAATTAGCTGCCCGTAAACTAGAAAAAATCAGAGGGCCTTAAATATTTGTCACAAGGTGGAGACAGGCTCCTAGAGTATATTTCCAGCAAAAACGCAAAATTGAATTTTTCGGCGATTTTGTTCAAAATCTCAGTAGGGTCTTCCCTTAATGTGTATTAAGGGGGTATTACACCTTTAAATGGGTTGAATTTCTGAAAAACAATTTTCCTTTTTTTTCAATCTGAAAACTCTGATAAAATTAAAAAAAATCACTATGTTTGGGAAGGGTTTGACCTTCATTATCCATATCTTACATCATGTATTACTTCCAGTCTAATAGTGGCTGCGCTGAAGACAGGAAAATAGAAAATCACTCGGTTGCCGCAAAGAAGCAGACCCAGCGTTGGACCGATCTTGGAATTTTTGGTTCTCAATTGTTCATAAGACATGCCTCTATCAGATGAACATAGAACTTTTTGATGAACCCATTTTTAGTTGAAATATTAGAAAAATAAGAAAAAACAAATTTCAAATTCAGAAAAAAAAATCGAAAAAATTCAATAACTCAAGTAATTCTTGCAATATCGAAAAGTTCTATGTTCATCTGATAGAAGCATGTCTTATGAACAATTGAGAACCAAAAATTCCAAGATCGGTCCAACGCTAGGTCTGATTCTTTGCGGCAACCGAGTGATTTTGTATTTTCCTGTCTTCAGCGCTGCCACTATTAGACTGGAAGTAATACACGATGTAAGATATGGATAATGAGGGTCAAACCCTCCCCAAACATGATGATTTTTTTTAATTTTATCAGAGTCTTCAAGTTGAAAAAAAAAAAGGAAAATTGTTTCTCAGAAATTCAACCCATTTAAAGGTGGCCCCGTGTAAAGGGGCAATATCCCCTTAATATGACATGCAGAACAATATTAATTCTTATTATGATTTCGAAACTTTAATCATTAATGAAATCAAATTAATCGTGTGTTTGTTACATCGCAATATTTCTATACTTGTATTGAGATTCTTACGTCTTACCAGGATGAACAGAACGCACCTCCACCAATCAGTGATGAAAACAGAAGGCAGAAACCAGTGAGTATAAATTATTATGATTATTATTTAAAAAAATTTATACGAGTTATAAGTATTAATGTGTATTAATATGACGTGCAGAACAATATTAATTCTTATTATGATTTCGAAAGTTTAACCATTAATGAAATCAAATTAATCGTGTGTTTGTTACATCGCAATATTTCTATACTTGTATTGAGATTCTTACGTCTTTGATTCAATTTACTGATTTACTTCGAACAATTAAATACCAATAGTTAATTTTACTTGAAAAAAAATTTTGAAATAAAGTATAATATAATCCATTTTTATTAGGTTCCAGATAATGACCCCGGAAAAACAAAAACTCCTGAAATAGATGAGACACCAAAGAATCCTCCAAACGTAGAACCAAGAAAAAATTTATTTGCCCCAACAAACGGTAACGTCTTTTTGTTTTCATGTTATAAAATTTTTTTTTTCATTATACACATTTGTCTTCAATGATTAGTTTGCAATAAATCTTTCACTCGGTATATTGAAAGCTTACACTTTGGATGTTAGATGAGGACATTATGCCAGTACAGAGGATTCTTTTTTTTTTTAATCCAGGGGCCGTATCAACACATGGTGTGCTACTTACTCGGAGACAACCATAACTCTGGGTCATGGATCTTGACCAAACTCATAGGGGTATTCTCTCGCACCAAAATATGAAGCACCTGCTAGATAACCCTCCGGACTGCGCCTTCATTCCATCAATCTATTAAAAGGCAGTATGGTCGTCAAAAATGTCTAGTTTTTCAATAATTTATTACGGCACAGTCGCCACATTGAGTATTCATCGAATTATTATATTCGTAAACTGATGATTTCCTTGACATGTGCAGAAACAAAATAAAACCCAAATTATGAACAAATGGCTAGATATCGATTTTTCATGTTTAATTGCTTTAAAATCTAGAAAAATCTAGTAGATTAGTTCGATCACAGTCTACGATGGCTTATTTTCTTCAGGAAACTATTCTGTATAATCGTAACCGTACAATTTTTTTTTATCATGTTGGTGACGGTGAATATTTAATTTTACAAGATTGCACGTATATCGATTTCAATCAACAAATAACCACATTGAATTACCGATTGACAGAGAAAATAATATGACCCGGTGAATTTGTTGGAAATAGTTTTCCGGACAGAATGAGCCGGACAGAATGAGAATAAAAAATCGATATCTAGCCATTTGTTCATAATTTGGGTATTAGGTAGTTTGTTTCTGGACATGTCAGGGATATCATCAGTTTACGAATATAATAATTCAATGAATACTCAATGTGGCAACTATGACGTAATAAATTATTGAAAAACTGATCATTTTTGACACTGACACGAGATACGCTGCGGAAGAAGGCTTCCGTTAGCATTCTTAGCTCTGCTATGGCTGATCTCTCACGAAAAGACATTAGTTTCTCAATTAATAAGGATTTTTGATCTAGCGACACAATTTTTTAACGAAGCGGTGATGGTTTCCTTCAAGTCAAGGACATTTGTTATCTTTGACATAATTGTTGTCCTACAGAAGTATTTTTTAAATGGGTTTGCCAAATTTACCTGAAATAATCTGTTTTTGCTTGACGTATTGAGTTTTTGTATAGCGATGAATATTTATACATTGAATTCTGTGGTTATTGTACCTCAAATCCCCGAAATTTATCATCCCAGGTATAGAAAATCACTTTATGCTGCGTCTATTAACACATTGCTTCTTGTTGTTCATCAATCGTACAGCATTCATTCGGTGAGTTTGCAGACTTCTTCTCACTTAAAAGATGTTGAATGCTAAAAAGTTTCAAGACTAACACTGGCAGCATTTAAATCTTGTAAATTACCACATAATATTAATTCTACCACAATAATATATATACTATTACCATTTCAGAAAAATATACCTGTGTTGAGGTCAACGCGCACTACGCAGAAGCGAAGCGAAGGTATCTGAAGCAAAATAAAGGCGTCGGAAGAGCAGCGAAGGCATTGGAAGCGACACGAAGGTATCGGAATTGATCGGATGTTGTAGGCTGGTCCACATCTTAAAAAACGTGTAAATTCAGGTTAAAGTGAATTGAAATATGATCAGGGGCTCATTCGATTCGATTCACTTTTACTTGAACTTACACGCTTCTCAAGATATAAACCAGCCTACAGCATCCCACAGCTTACGTGAGCTTCGTTTTACTTCCGATGCCTTCGCTGCTCCTCCGAAGCCTTTGTTTTGCTTTCGATACCTTCGCTTCGCTTCCAATACCTTCGCTTCGCTACCACGTATTGCGCGTCGGCTTTAATATTGGTATATTCTTCTGAAATTATTGATGTAGTATTGTGGTGAAATTGATATTACCTATGTGGTAATATACAGGATTCGTAAGCTGTCAGTGTTAGTATTGAAGCTGACCATATATTCAACATTTTTCAAGTGGGATCACTGGGAAGAAGTTTCCAAATTCACCAAATGAATGCCGTACGAGTGATGAACACCATTAGAAAGCAATGTGTTAATTGACGCATAATAAAGTGATTCGCTATACCTGGGATGATGAATTTCAGGGATTCGATGTACAATAACCACAATAACGACTGAATTCAATGTATAAATATTCACCGCAATACAAAAACTCAATACGTCAAGTAAAAATAGATTATTTCAGGGAATATTGGAGAACACATTTAACGCTGATTTTTATTATATATATTTTAATGAATTGATGGAATGAAGGCCCAGTCCGGAGAGTTATCTAGCAGGTGCTGCATATTTTGGTGCGAGAGAACACCTCTATAAGTTTGGTCAAGATCCATGATCCGGAGTTATGGTTATCTCCAGTACTAGAAACTAATCCCTGAATTTTCTCATAGTTTTCAAACAATTTCTCATTGATAAATTTTGAAACGTTGGTAATTCACGAGTCATTATATATGAAAGTTAACTGAGGGACCTCTAGAAATTGTTTGAAAGCTATGAGAAATTCCGTGTGTAGTTTCTGGTAGTAAGTATCGAACCATGTGGATGAGGCTCATGGAGTCAGAAACAAAAAGATGTTATGGATTTTTTTTTTTCTTTAGTTTATAGATCAATTCAATGTTAACTGAAAAGGAAATACGCTGAGTGAATCAAGTATAGATTCTAATGTTTCATGAATTAAAAAAGGATAATTAAATCGTGGGCATCATTTAATGCATAGATGCGCGCATATTTAATGAGTTTTATTTATCATTTAGTCTATTTTATTTACCAAAATTGTATTTCAATTATTTACAATCATTGTAATGAAGTACAGTTAATTTTAAATTGTTGGATATATTAAATAAAAATAAAGAAAAATCCTGTTGCTGCGACAAAGCTAGGTTCGATAATTCAACTTTATTTATTTGGTATACAAGACTTGTACACTGGTTGCGACAGGTAGACATGTAGCTTCAACAGAACAGTTCTGCTGTAGCTACAGGACAATCCTGTTATAGCTACAGCTGTCATGAAGTATTCATAGCATTAATCTCGCAGCAACTACAAGATTTTTTAATGTTCTTTTATGTTTTTTTTTTTTAATTGTAGAAGAAAATAATTTGAATGCACAAATTTTGAAAGAACTCCAGAACATGCGGAAGGAACTCAACAAAAAATTAAAAGGAAATGAAGAATCGGACTCAACAGATTCCGAAAATGAAGACCCAAAGGTTTGATTAGTAAAGGCGTTTTTTGGCGAGCAAGTGGTATACCTACCAAAGTATGCCAATCTATACCACAACGTTTTGGTGTTTTGGTTGAGTGTGGTAGGGGCGTGACAACCGATGTTGGTATGTACCAGGTTGCTACCACGCTATACCCTAGTCTTGAGCTTGGTATAGCTGGTAGGACCTGGTAGCTGTACCAACTTTAGGCACCGCCCATACCATTACCTACCGCGGTAGTATTTTGAGGCTCGCCAAAAAACGCCTTAAATAAACATCAATTTCGAATCAATAAACAAAGAAAACATGTGAATTATAATGAATTTATATATGAATTTTAGATTGAAATTGGAAAACGTGGCAGTGGGCTTATGATCACCAAAGAGCAATGGCAATGTGCTAAATCACAAGGCCGTTGCACTGCGATGGCAACAGCATTGCTGACTGCGATGGTGCCAATCGACATATTACTGAAGAGCAATTGCAAAGGGGGTAAAGCAAGGATCAATAAGGATCCTAACAACCCAAACAAGCATCAGCCTCTAGATCCTGCGATTCTTCAGGCGATAAAACGTAAATCTGATGAGCTTTGAATTGAATTTTAATAATACAATTTCATTATCATGATTAATCATATCCGTTATTGATTAGGGTAGAGCGAGGCTAGTAGAGCAATTTTCAACCTAATCTTTCATAACTCTTAATGAGGTGCATCAAATTTAGTTGATTCCCACACTGTTGGATTCGTAATTCGTCCTTATCTGAATCGCCTTCAGAATAAAAAAATCATTTGAGATCTGGTTTAAAAGTTATTGTCGCAAATGCAAGAATGTTTCAAGTTGATCAACGTGCCCCATTGGTAGGGCTAGTTCTGCAAGGGTATATGAATTAATTCACAAATTCACGTTGTGGTTTTGTACCTCGATATTTACTACAATTTTTTTTTGTCATCAATGGTTAATATCCGTTTAAATGAGTCAAAAGCCACCACAATTTAATTTTTATCAGGTAATTTACTGACATTTTTTATACTTCGCGTTTTCAACGTTTTTTTGAGAATACCCGTGGGAATAGTCCAACAGAATAATTTCAACACAATTTTCAATTCAAATTTTCCGCTTTTTTCATTTGAAATATATTCATGAACCGCAGACAACCGGAAGTTAAAAATACATATGATTGAACCTTCTTCCGCAATTCAAAATTCGATTTTATTTTCATCAGTCGACAACTTGAAATATTTTACTTGACGTGGCAAATTTATTAGACTGGGCAAATACATACTTCATAGAATATATTTATAATGAAAAGAGTGTAAAATTTCAATCCAGAAATGTGTTTAAATTTTCCTGTTGGACTGTCAACTTCTCGGCTATTATTCAAAAATACGTTGAAATTATCTACGTAATTAATAATTGAATGAATAATATTATATGAGATTAATAACTAATCGTGAGCCCAATAATATGAATAGAGGGTTAATTCAAGCTTTGCTCAACCAGCGCCTATCCTCAACTAGCCCCGCCCTGCCCTAATTGAATAGATCATGACTATTTGGAAAGATCTTTTGATTTGATGTGTGAATTATAATTCATGTACGAAAATTACACTTTGAATTTTATATAAAATGATTTTTGAATTTACTTGTCATAAACTCAGTGAAATCCAGTATTGTTTAAGAAATTTGAATGTTTTTGTTTTTATAGATACGGTTCGAAAAAATTTCAAAAAAACCTACAACGACGTCATCATCAACACTGCCTTGAACGTTAAAATGAATTCTTTGAGGAGAAGATTTCGGCGCACAAATGCTCCTGGAACATCTGCGTCACACACAGATGATGATGAAGCATCTGCGGGACCTAGTGATGTGTGAAAAATGAAGAAGAAATAAGAAAACATTATCTATGCGCGTCAAAACTTATGTATGAGGTATTCCACGCTGTTTCGAACGGTCGAAAAAATGACCACTTCCAAAAAAATCACAATCTTGTCTTATGACACAACTACATCAAAAGAATTTATGTGAATTTTTTCAGAATTTTCGGATTGCATTTGTGGATTTTTTTACAAATTACAACTTTTTTTACAAACCTCCCGTATCTTAAAAGTATAAGTTCATACAAGAAAATTTACAAGACAAAACAGTTGCAGTTTCGAATCAATTTTCTGACAAAATTTTTTTGGGAATTTCTTGAATCCCAAAAATACCAATTTTCATCAAAAATACACGAAAATTGGGTTTTCAACCAATACGTCGCTTTTGATTTGCCTCACTAATTTACAGAAAATACTCCCAAGTGTTGACAACAACCGTATATTTCTGCTAAGATGGTTGGCTCAATCGTTTGGAACGTATGCTTCATTCATTCTTTTTTTTTTTTTTTCGAAGGTATGCTTCATTAATTCTTTTTTTTCGAAAAAAAAAAAACAATTAATAAAGCATACGTTCCAAACGATTGAGCCGAACATCTTGAAAATAATATACGGTTGTTGTCAACACTTGGAAGTATTTTCTGTAAATTAGTGAGGCAAATCAAAAGTGACGTATTGGTTGAAAAACCAACTCTTGTGTATTTTTGATGAAAACTGGTATTTTTGGGATTCAAGAAATTCCCAAAAAAATTTTTGTCAGAAAGTTGATTCGAAACTGCAAGTTTTTTGTCTCATGAATTTTCTTGTACGATCTTATGTTCTCTTGTTATACTTTTGTGATACGGAGTTCGTGGAAAAAGTTGGCATTTGGAAAAAAATCCACAAATGTAATCTGAAAATTCTGAGAAAATTCACATAAATTCTGAAGACAAAATTATGATTTTTTTGGAAGCGGTCATTTTTTCGACAGTTCGAAACGGCGTGGAATACCTCATATATATTATATCATATACAATCGAATACATAATAAAACATTTTTAAATAATAACATTATTATTAATATATAAGATTATTATAATTCAATTTAAAAAAAAAAGTCAGTTTCGAAACTTTTGTAGGATATGAATATTAAAACACGGGTATCGATGTATCATAATTATATCGTATGTTATATATATATCATATATTAAACGAGTATGAAGAGCTTTCGCATTATCTATTCTTTCAGTTAGTATGTTTAATATTGTCAGGACGAATATTTCCCTTCTCGTATATGATCTCTGCTATATTTACTACGGAAATAATTTATTGACTAGATGAGTGTTGAAGTGAAGACATGCGGAGAATCGAAAGAACAGATAATGCGGAAGCTCTTTATACTATGTATTATATATAACGATGTGAATCTTGATCAAAAATGGGATCGAAATTACCCCAGCCGATTTTTATTTTACGGAAGTTAAAATAATTATCACGGGATCTATGCATGTTTGGAAAAAAAAATCGACTAAGGTAACTTCGATCCCATTTTTTATCAAGATTCACCTTGTGAAATATCCGTTAAAACTTCTGTGATAATATATAATATGATAAAGTTACTTATTTTTCTTAAATATGATTTCTTGGATGTGAAAATTTTACGATTAAAAATAAAAAAAAGTTAAACAGATGAAGTAATGATTATTCAATCTTGTGTACACAGGAAAATCGTCAATTTAAATTTGAGTTATATATATATATATACATATATGCATCCTAATATGTGAGCTATTACAGGTCTATGCGCGAACTTATATGCGAGCATATATGCGGACTTCTATGCGCTCATATATGCAGAGTTCTATGCGAACCTATATGCGAACTTCCATGCGAGCATTTATGCGGACTTCTATGCGCTCATATATGCAGAGTTCTATGCGAACCTATATGCGAACTTCCATGCGGGCATTTATGCGGACTTCTATGCGAGCCTATATGTAAACTATAGGGGAACTTATAACATATTTAAATGCGTGCTATATTTTTGCATATATTTATGAATATATGTGCTCATATAGTAAAAATCGATTGCGTCGTAGATTCGTTAATATAGTTAATAATATATTTTCACGCAAAAAACGTAAACGTCGACATCTATGTATCATATATACGAAATCTATTTTTATGAATGTGACATATATGTCAAATATATATTTGCATAGATTTCTCGCATATATATATTTCCGTGCGGGCCTATATTTTCGCATAATCTAAATAGTGCCGGGTTCGTAAAGGGTTGCAGAAGGCTGATGAGGGTTAACGACACAAGCATGTTTCTTAATAACTCTGGTCCTATCTATTCTCGTTTCTTTTCACCGGTTGAGAAGGTGTTGTTGAAATTCGAGGGTTACTTTACTAAGCCATCATCAGCTCTGCCTCGCACAGTTCTTTGACGGTATTAATTTTCAGAGAGGGTGAGAAAGACGGTAAATAATTGAAAGCTATTTTTAATAGCGTAAAACTTGTTGGCACTTTTTATCGCTGTTTGAAATTAGGTGATTCTGAATACGTCTTTAATTTGTCACTTTTTCTTGGTTACTTTGAAGTTAGCTTCACCGCGTCGTTAAATTGAAGCCCATTTTCCCTTTTCCCTTTTCCCTATTCTCATTTCTCCTTTTTCTTTTCCCTTCTTTCCGCGATATTTCTTTGCTGTTTTCTCTGCACCCTCTCGCTCGACGCCGATCTCAAGGTAAGGAAAGGCAATTATTCTTTCGACTTCCAACTTGATAGGGTGCAAGAACTACAAATGATATTAAAGTACTTTAATTTCTTGTTAAACTGACAATTCTGAATGGCTCAAACTCACTCAAAAATGCGAAGAGTGCTTTCGGTAATTATTAGCTGAGAGTAAACGAAAGAATTGTCCAAAAGTAAAACGTGAGATCCATAGAAACGAGCGTATACTCAACGTACACGAAGGTTTTAAGTATTCCGTATCCATATAACAACGTCTTTAAAAACGAAATTTTTAGATGTATTTAGTATAATTAGGCGATTTTTTCATCAGTATTTCGAAATAGAAATATCCACTTTGTGCTTTGCAAGGTGATCGTATAACTTAAGCAATAACAGAATCGACCGAGGGCTTCAAGCACATCGCTGACATCACCGCGCGATGCTTTATGGAAAACGGATTTATTGCCGAGAGACAAATTGTCATGGTACGTCAACGGGGAACGTTCCTATAAGGCAATAACCCATCTGTAGTCCGGTACCGGGTATAAATGTAAGTTATGGGGCAATTAATGGAAGTAAACTGTCCGCTTCGAGGCTGTTACACGCTCGATGCAATAACAGCTTTAAGGGGAACACACCACTCATCCGTTGGTCACATCGAATCAAGTTTGAGATAACATTTATGTCTTATCGTCCCAACAGCATTCTTACTGTACCAACTCGGATGGCAGCCTCATAGCAGAGGGAGACGAAGAGGAAAAGGGAAAGTCGAGTGGTTCGGCTTTCACCCTGTACCCGCCCACCACCTCCGTTGGATACGGTTACCGCAAAAGGGTCCGCGAATGAAATGGTTATTTGTCGAGTGACTACGGGGCACGCGAGCGCGCAAACCCCGTTTTAGTAAATGGTGTCTGACACGGGGCTGGGAGAGCGTTGTAAAGGGTTACGGCATATTTGCCACCTTCGGGAAACAAAGGCAGGCCTAAAGTGGAAATTGATAATCTACTGCGGATGGTTCGCGGCGCGGTTAGTGGGACAAACCCTAGAGACTTGGCTCCCATTTATATCGTATCTTGGGATAAAGCAAACAGATTTTTTTTTATCAGTGTCTTATACCGGAGTTATTCATGGTATCCATCTGAGGTTACAGTTGTTGCAAGCCACACGACGCTTTATTTCTTTTAATTTATTCTCTTCTTCATGTAGTATTATGAATTCAAAGTTAAGAAACTTCCACAAAATTCTCTAAGAAACACATGCCATAAAGCAGAGAACAAAACAGCAAAAATTTCTCTTCTCCCATTCCGGCTCAACATTTGGCGATCAAATGTGCAAGCCTGGATTCAACTATCTATAAAAAATTATAGCTTCTTCATAACTTTCAAGAAACCCATGTCCCATTGTCCATCACGTTCCTCGACCTACCCTCAACACTTGTCCAAGAATCCTAATGGTTAAACAAATTGAACGCCAACCCCCGAATACTTCTACTCCTCTTACCAGAGTGCTTACCCTAAAATCTTGACCAATCCTTGTCACTTTAACAAATCTCCCGTTCGACCAACCTATCCAATTAACACAAATTAACAAATTCCTACCCTTACTCAAAATTTTCCTACACTCCTGCCGTCGCCAACAACCGAATTCTCTCATCCATTCCAGTCAGTCTAGTCTCAATATTCAATAATTTCACGTTTGTAAACATTGTACTTTAAATTTTTTGCATCAATATAGTATTTGTGTTATTTTCAAAAAAGAAGAACCATTCATCAGTCATCACTCATTAACCAACCCACTCCTGAACTCGTCACACAACGACGTTGTAAGCGTGTGATACCGAACAGACTTGTAGAACTCAAACACCGGTGAACTCGTAATTATTGAATACGTAGAAACCAGTTTGGCGTCAAATAGCGGTAAGCAGTTGGATGCTCGGAAAGTTTATATCCTACAGCCATCACATTTAGTCATCTGCGAGTTTTTCTCAAAGCATCGAGATTCATCAAAAGAAACTGCAAAGGCGGGACTATCTATTCAGAAATCTGCAGTGGAATATCATTGTCTGAAGTAAAAAATTTTTCAAATGAAAATAATAAAATGTTGCCAGCTATCTCGGCTTTGTTTCAACCAAACATATGCAAATGAATGCTTCTGCTGTTTATGGCAAGATGAAAAAAATAAAATAAAAAAATCAGCGAGTTTCGTGAGGTGAATATTTCTACTGGCAAAAAATGAATGTACACTGATGAAACTGCATACAGCCCGATTGATTGAGTAGATAGAAAATTCTCCAGCAGAAACAAGCGAAGCTTGGTGATAAAATTATTGATAGGTGAACGTGAATCGAACGAATTTGTCAAATCCTAGAACCCCCAACATGCCGAATATGAAATAAAAGAATGAATCTGATTGGCACAAAACAGCGGAATATGTCCCCTTGTATGTTTAAGAACTACTCACGCGTAAGTTAATGGCGCGAATGAATGCCTTCGCATATTGTACAGCCGAGTGAACTACGTTTTATCGGTAAAAGAATTTGTCATGCACCAGTTATGGGTACAACTACCAAAGCTCCGATACCTGGTAACGGTGTAATTCGCGCTCGGGGGAATTAGGGTAAAGGGAGAAGTGATATATGCACTAATAACCTCCTAGAATTCAGCGCTGCGGTGGTGTTATGGGCCCTAAATCGACTCACAACCTCAGACCCCTTGCCTATCGGAAACCTCCGTCGCAATGCCCGAGGTACCCATACGTATATGTATCGGCCCGCAGCAGCGTGTTCGTACTACAAGCGATGTGCTCAGATTGTGCTCCACTCCCTTCTGCACGTAAATAATAACACGAAGTATAGGTTGGTGTTTCCTGAAATGTAGGAGTTTCTTAGAATTTAGTTCGTCTGCAATTTAGTTCTCTCCCGACAGTAGCACGAGAATTAATAAATCGTTTCACAATTTCAATAAGATGCCTTTTTTATCTTTGTTTCAATTACGTTCTACAAATTGTTGCCTCCAGTTGTCTAGCTACGAACACAAAGAAAAACGAAAAAACACGATTCGCTCTTGGTTATTGTGTGAATTAATTACGAAGTGGGCGAGAGGAAGCTGGGTATACATGGGGAAAACCGAGCTTGTAAAATAAATTGGAAGGTCGCGATCTAATTAGGATACACGGTGGCACCTTGCTACATGGCTCTACCTCCCACCAGAGTCGCCCTCTTTGCCCACCAAACGATGTTTAGGCGCAGATTACCCGCTGATTTATAGCACTCTGTTGTACCCTGCTTCGAGAAACCTTTCAACTTACCGAGGTACACCCAACGAGGTTGATTCTGATCCCTCCTATCTGGAGAACTCTTGAATAATGTTGGCTACAGTGACGTCTCACAGCGCGACGCGGTAGAACTGCGTACAAGAGAAGCACTACCTGTAAATTTGGAAGCCAAGTTGCTGTAACCCCAAATATAACTTTACGGAATCACAGCAGCAGAAACGCATGCCATGATTTTGATACTATTGATTTTCCAAAGAAAAATATTGTGAAACTAAAAATACAGTAAATTCAAAGTACTACACTAAGAAATCGGCGTTTTCTCTGTCCTTAAGAGGGCCCCTGCTCTTGATTTAGTCGCGGGCCCCGCGGAGTCTTAAGCCGGCGCTGGACACTGGTATATTGTACAAAAGCTATGCGGAACCCGATGCGATGCTGGTCCGCTGGCTTCTCAGAAAGAAGAAACAATCGAAATAAAACAAAGCTCAGTGAGGAAGTAATGTCACAGTTGTTTCCGAATTCCCATTAAACATTAAATGAACGTGATTCAGAGAAATCGTCTAATTACGAGTTTTGATTTACCAGATTCAAGGGCGGAGTAGACGGGTTCGACGAAAAAGACTTCGTTTATTTGTCACAGGACAGTAGTCTAACAATATAGGTAAGTGATCGTTATATTTTTCCGGAGAATCGAATTAATGAGCATATACAGAAGTAATGAAATCGATCCGTGTGTATTTCAACTGAATCTTGATAAAGACGCGATCATTATCGGTGTGGTTGCTCTTTTTTCGAAAAATTATGCAGAAAGGTAAAAAAATTTAACCAATTCTTCGTATCCTGCTGTCCAACTGGATTAATTTGAAGAATAATGGCTATTTTCAATTCCGTGCGAAAATTTCAGATGGAAGACTTGGGTGTGATTTTGAGTCGTCGAAAAAGGATGCTAGGCGAATGATTCCTAGTTGGAGCGAGAGTGAGGCAATCGAGGCTTAGTTAAACCAGGCGATTTACAGACCATTCCGGAAATTGGGTATCGGATGGAATCAGTTCGAATTGAGTCGAGCAGCGTCGGAACTGTGCGTGGGGTGCGAATTCTTTGAGAGAATTGTCTTAGCATTTCTCTGAACCCTTATACGAAAGCGCGGCAGGGAACTTATACCTTGGGCCTTCCGGAGTTTGGCTGGTTTCGCTAGTCTATTTCCTTAATCCTGTTGCTGCGCGACTTATAGCTCTGATCTTATCCCAAATACACTGCCTTTCCGGGGGGCGTTGGTAGGTACTAAAACTCAAAGTCGATGGATTAGTTTCTGTTACGGATAACAGCTCTTTCATTGTCTACGTTTGCAAGGAGCCGAATCCTGTATCGAACGGTAATTGGGTCCGAGCTTTTATCGAAAGCTTTTGTGCTTTATTACGAAAGCCCATATCTGACCGGCGCGCCGTTCGACGGTAACGAACGATTCGCCATTTCTTTTCCTTCGGATTTATTTCGCGACACATCACCTCCAACCCGACACTGAAATTTCAACTTATACCAAGCTCCCTAGGTTTGTTCGAGAAGATTCTCATCGAGT
Source organism: Tenthredo mesomela (assembly GCA_943736025.1). NCBI lineage: Eukaryota > Metazoa > Arthropoda > Insecta > Hymenoptera > Tenthredinidae > Tenthredo > Tenthredo mesomela. Next base: position 15,057,233 of record OX031016.1, on the reverse strand, counting down.
ACTAGAGGCATCAAGTTTCTACTAGTAATAGTGAATATTTACATACATCACGTGTGAACCTACACATACATGTGCACACAGATTCTTAAGCTGTGAACTCTAGGGTCTGTGTGGCGACAAATCGTGAGAATACCTTGTCTTCTTAAGCTAATCGAAAAAAGCGCTACCGTTCAAGAGGCAGAGGAAGAAAACGGAAGACGAAAGGGGGCAGGGGCGCACGTGTCGGTAACGAGGCTAGGATGAAGCGGCCAGGCGGTTCGGCGCTGATGTATCAAATGGTGGGAAGCTAAACGCCACCCTCAATTCTCGCTACCCTCACCCTCACCCTCGCCCTCAACCTCACCCTTTTTCGTTCCAGGGTCGATCCTTCCATCCCTTGCTCTCCTTCCCTCCTGGCCTTTCTCAACTCTCTCTTTGTCTTCCTCCGTCTCTAAGTCTCTCTCTGTACATTTGCTAAATTGTACAAAAGCAAGCCAGTTTATCCGCAGTCGATATTTGTCTCTTTTCGATTGCCGCGTGATAAGCAGACGTGAATATCCGCTCCAGTTGTCTTTACGGCTGAACAGTAGTCTTGCGTAAAGTGTGCCGTTTAATTGCGAGCGTAAAACTGATCCCAGCTAGTTAACAACGAAGGTGGCGCCTTCGACTATGACCTTACTTGTTGTACGCCTACGTTGCATCGGCAACAAGTACTAGTAACCATATTGTATTTACTATTGCGATTACAATCGAGTGTTCAAACAGGGATAAGAGTTGCGTAATTCTGGTTCGAATACCATTACTTTTACGGTGTCTTTGTTCTCCATCTGTATACCTCGTTCAATCGAAACTCGAATTGCACAAAGGCTTTGTTAAAAACACAAGAATAACTTTGCCTTTATTCTGTGTGTAATATGCGCGATAATAGGTTTTCGCATCTTGAAGCTAACTAGAAAGTAGAATTTCCATTACCTATTTCGTACCTCTGTAATTTCTCATTTCCAATTAGGGTTTGACGGACCGACTCCTCTTGCTCAATATTTGTCTTTGATTATATAAGGGGGATTAAAAAACTAATTTTCTCCCCATGGTAAGCGGCTCGGGGTTCCCAAGTGGTGACGTATTAAACTTTACAAAGGCTCTTCGAGAAACCCGACCTCTGCCAGTCGATGAATTACATCTAAGAACCCCTCCACCCTCGGAACGCGGCTCCCCCAAATTCCAGTAACTCGTCTGTACGCATATATATGTATATATACGCGACAAACATTCCGAACTTCATCGTAGCGGAAGTGTTCTAAATGAATGATCCGAAATCATTATCCATAGCTTAATGACATAGCCTGAAAATAAATAAATAAATAAATCATGCAGTTGTGATTACATGAAATGTGAAGATAGCAAGAAAACAAGTGGGACTAATTATGAAAGGCTGGTCTTGCTTCGAGAGACATGTACATCCCCTAAAAGTACACGACGATCTCTGAAAGTTATTTTTCAGAAGCGATTAGTTCCACCTTCCGATTAGCCGGTCTTGTGACCAGGCGAGCGAAATTTCATACACTTGCGAGCGGCTCGTATGCTCTGCGAAATTTAGAAAGGTACTGTGTTATTTTTACAGGTCACGAATATAATCGACAGATGTATCGCTTGCAATAGGTCTGTACCGTGTCTCACTGCTCCGGGTGAATTGGTACCTGCCTACAGCACGTATTTTCGCATTGATTAGGTTCTCGCGTTCATCCGCACCTGCACAATACAGGTTGGTTCGGCAGATTCGCGGACGGAGACGCCCTCGGGGACTACCGACTACGTAGAACATGAAACCCTGAACTGTTGTATGCAAAGCGGAGTTGTTTTGTTATCACTGTTCTACCGTTACGTGTCTCTTGGCGGTGTTGCTTTTAGCGACGCCCTAGAAGGGAGTATAAACAGGTACAGGGTGAACATGAGGGGATTCCTCGAAATGGCTTTTTTTTTTCGACTCACGCGAGCATGCAAGTTAATCTCACCTAGCAAGCTGGTTATTTTTACAATTTAGGTTTTCGACTTCAAAGCGATCACTCATCAAATTATTCCCGTACTGGTCTCTTGGAATTGTTTCTTCTCAATGGATGCTGATGCACTTGACTCACGTCTTCGACAATTTACTCCGAAACAGTCGCAGTTGAGAATATTACAATATGTGCAGAAAAAGTGGGAAGATCGAGTCAATTATAAAAGTTTTTTTTGCAGTATAACTGCTCAAGCCTTTGAGCGTCACCTATGAATATTCTAGCCTTCGAAAACTGCAGCTTGGCCCAAATCATTAATTTTTTTTCTCATGCAAACTCATGGTCTGAAATCGATTTTATTGAATGTAAAATCAACAAGCAAGTGAATTCGTCAGTACAATTGTAATTGCAGGAACCTTTTACAATAAAAAAGGAAAAATATATTCGAAAATGTATATTGATTACGGTATAATGACTTCACCAATTTTGTTTAACATTGATAACGGGTTGGTAGTAATATTGTATGGAATAAATCGTGTGTACTTTTCTATTCTTCCAAACAAATCTAAATTTTATGTAAATTGAGCTTAAAGTTATTTTAGTTTGACCTGACCCGAGTCGGCTCAGTGCTGCTTTGTAAAGGCTCGTATGTGCGTAGGTGTAGGCATAGGAAAATTACTTAATCAATGCGTGGGGTTAATTTAGTGTGTACTTCGAAACTAAAGTTGTTGTTAACTTTTGTGTTTACTAATTACACTCTATCGTTAATCCTTTAGGGTTTAGTCAGTAAACTATTAACAAAGCGGTTATAAATTTTTGAGTATAATTCCTACCATAGTAGCTGCTACTATGCTCACTGATTTTCATCTGAATTTCAAGAAAACTCCCAACGTTTGTTTTAGCTGAATGAGAAAGTCTTCCTAGGTACTATATACCTACGTACATACATACCTACGTACATACATACTTCTACATCGTTCTGCGCTAGCCACAAACAGCCGTGGGTATAACTTCATTTGATAAATAACGCTGTTTTGTAACTGCTTCTTTTATTTTTATTATTACTTAAACTTTGAAAATGCTCCGAGCTGCTGGCGTTATTTATTGTCGAGCCAGTTCTTGTAGGTGCAAGGAAGAAGGTACAAGGCGGTTGGCAGAGGTACTAGCGAGGTACCTTATCAAACTCCAGAAGGCGGAATATAAGTGGAGGTAATCCTTTAAGGTTGGCACTAATTAAAAGGATCCTCGCAACTTGCCTCTCGTTGAAGAGGTCGAGAGGAAAGGCGCGGTAACGTCTCCGGGTCATCGGTGTGATTCACACGCACGTCTGTGTACTGTCCTAGTCTAATCTAGTCTAATTTATGAAAAAATTAATGAGTTGTTTTCACGAAATCCGTTCATGCATACAGGCGTCCTGCGGAAGTGCTCGTCGAGTGTACGATTGTTTTTTTTTCTTTTTTCTTCTTCAATTATTATGAAGCCCGAATCGATGAGAAGCCGGCTATATAGCGATCCGACGAAGAACTCTTCTGCTTTATTAAAAGACTTCAGTCTTCAGATTTTTAATTCCGATTATAATACTCTCTCGACGCCTTTTAGCTTCTATTTGAATTCGTTATCACTGTAGTATGAAAAATTAGGATTGCAAATGGAATAGTTTTGGCTACTTTTAAAACAATTCAAAGGCGAGATGTAGGTATATTACATCTGAGAGAAGGAAACTGAGTAAAACGGGACTTTCTACTCTTTAAATCATCGGGCAGATGTCTGAAGAACGTTACAAATTTGCGTAACAAAGCCCTTACTTACGAAACAAGCTACAGTGCGATTAAATTAATTTTAGCAATAAATTATAGAATAAAATAACTCGCTTGAATAAAAGACAACGCGATAAATAATGGCATATTTCAATCGTAAATTCAGCTTCAGTTACTCGGAAGTTTGACACAATATCTGTCGAACGAATTTTTAATTAATTGCATACTTCGACTGTTTCAATATCGCGCTAATCACTTCTCGCCTCGAAATCAGTTCGAAAATTGGTGATCAAGTATCGAACCCAATAATTATAAGGAAGATTCTTCCAACCGCAATATCATCCGCTAATTTCAATTGCGAGAAGTTCAATGAAAATTTTCAGGCTTAAAATTCGCACCACATGGAATGAAAAGTCAAGTGTATATACTCGCGAAAACGCGGAAGTCCCTCGCGGAATATTACCTCGGTTTTTTTCGAGCCCTTCTACCTCGCTTCCATCTTGCGTTCCACCCTCTATTTGATACTAGGGGAAGCATAAAACACCCCGGCAATACCACGACAAGCCTCGCAGAGGTCCTCTCCTGACGTTGTACGCATCACCCGTTTCACGAACAGGAAAGGGATGAATAAAAAATAACATGAAAAATAGTTATACTGGAATAACCTTCGCATTATTACCTTCATAACGCCGACCTTTAATATGTATACATTTAACCCCCATGTATATCTAAAGAAAGTCATTACCTTCACATGTAGAATGTATTTTTATAATAACACAAATCTGAAAAGGTTTACCCTGCAATCTTACAATTAGCTGTTAGAAGGAAAAAAAAAAAAACGAACCAAAAGGAATTTTCATAATTCATTTTTATAAATCAATGATAGAAATTACTGAACAGTCTACCCACCCTTTATTCACGTGTACACGGTTCTGTCGACAGAGGAAGGCTGTTGATTCTATGACGTTGAAAAATAGAACTGACGTACTAAAATATGAAAATGAAGTCAGAGCTTGTGCAGCACTAGCTTATTACTATGCAGGATGTATGGGGGCAGGTGGCTAGAGGTGGTGCATAACTTGGTTCGTGTACTGGTACATTCTGTGGCTGTATATCTAGTACACGTATACTTATATGTATACCAATGACTATATTCCGGATGAAATACGCGAAGCATTCCTTTCGACGTCGCGACGCGCTACGCCGCATCCTTTTCACGTTTCGTTCGCCTGCTATTTCATAATTTTGAATAAACCTGAGTGACGAGTGACTTTCAAACGGTAGGTTGGTATTTATATACCAAGTTGTAGAGCGTCTTGAGATGGCAAATATTTACCCAGTGGAAATGGTTAACGAGTTCAAACGAGGTTCACCTCTTGACGATTTAGAGTGAATCTAGTTTGGATAAGGTTATCAACTGCAACCCGCGAGGCAGCACATACAAGCCTATAGAATCTGGGTTGGTACCACGTACATTTAGCTACCTGACATAAACACGGTAGAACCAAGGGTGGAAATAATTACAAAGGGATGTGAAACGTCTTACTATATTACGATGTGTGATAATCGAAATAAATATCACCAAAGAATTACGACAAAAATTTCACTCAATTATCGTTTATGGTTCTATCTGATATTTCGTTGATGGTTTTATGAATTTGATAAGAATTCACGACCACAATTTTGGTGATATATTACCACAAATTTGTACTTCCCGTAAAATATCGTTATTGCGTAAATTTTCTGGTCATTGAAGGAAATGTTCAACCGAAATTATTGGCGAATACAATTTTTCGTTCTCAGAACGACTAAAAAAGGTCCAATCATAGAACGCATCCGACAATTTTTAGATTATGGTAGTGTGCAGAGTATTGAAAAAAAAAATGTCAATCTTCTGCGATGTGTATACTCTGCAGGGGACCTTTTGCAAAACCTGTCATTTCCGGTGTACCTCTGCGAAAGGTCCCCTGAGTATACACTTTCATCGTATAGATCGACATTTTCTTCTCAATACACACACTTCCATAATCTGAAAATTGCGGGATATATTTTGTAATTTTAAAACCGAAAAAATGATGTTTGTGGAAATTCCAATGTATAGTCTTTTCTTAAATGTTTGCGACTAGAACTAAGAAAAATCTTATTGAACTGTCTTCAAATTAATAGAAAAACATAAAAATTCCGAAATTGATGTGAATTTGCACCAAAATGCCGTAAAAAATAACAACCAGTTGAGTGAATGCGCACGGTGATGATAGCGAATCTTTTCGTACGTATATATTCGATCAGTTTCTATACTTAGTTTCTGTAATGACGAAATCAATCCCCTGTTAGAGCGAAACCGGACGCTTGATAGCAAGAAATGAAAATGTTATAGCGTCAATGTAAAATAATACACCTTCGTTAGGTAAGAACATCGCAAATGGTTCTTATCCGTCGCGGCTACAAATAATATTCATTAAAACATATTGCTATAAGCTGGCCGTAACAGGGACGAAGAGGTTAGTGAGATGGTTCGTTTTCCGAGATAATAACGAACTCTTGGGTTCTTTGAAAAGCTCGTCGTTAACTTTGACCAATTAAAAATCCACCGGGTATACTTTTCCATACCTAATTGAAACGTGATTCCTCCATCAGTATGTTAGAGGTAGGTAGATCCGTAGATAGATAGATTTAAGCGTACGATCCACTACAGACGCGTACTTGCAGATAAGAGGGTAAGAACTTTTCGACAGACATAGAACCGCATTGATCCGCAAATGTAGATACTTCGCAGTTTCGTTTTTTTTTTTTTTTTTTTTTCTCTTTTCGTTTTTCACTTATTATCGCAACTCGAATTCGTTGAATACTAATGAGATGCTAAGATAATCGTGGATGGAACGTGAAATATTCAGCTCAGCCATAAAATCCCGAGCGAGTTTCCCGTTTTATTTTCTTTCCCGAGATGTGGCCTCGCCCATAAAGGCAGTCGCAATTAAGATAGCCTAATTTATCTGTCACGATATTACAAGGTTTTTTCCCCGCTGCCATTCTCTACAATTACGGTTTTTCTTGTGCGGGAATTAGCCCGGCGTGGTTGGTGGTTGGTTGTCTGACTGGCTCAAGTTCCGAGCTTCCAAGCTCTCCTCTTTCTCTCTCTCTGCCTTCTCGTTGGTGTTCGTCCTCTCCTCGACAATTGAGCGACCCTTGCTCGTCCGCCAGCCAACGAAGAACTCGTTTATTAAAATGGCAGGGCTAATACGCGGCATTAGGGACCTCGGAGTGGAGAAATTCTCTTGAAATTGTTAAAAGGAACGATTTCCGAACATTTCCCCGAGGGGTTGAACGGAGAACCCTTACAATTTGCAAATTTCGGTTGGTCGCTCCGCTAAGTTTTGGCGAGGCAGGGTATTACACTCGCTGACATTCGGAGCCGGTAAGAAAACCGCGTTCGACAAATCCTTATCCTGCAGCACCAACGATTCTCTCAATGTTACCGTTTCGCCGCGCTACTTCAGTTTCACTTGACCATCGAGATAACATAATTCCAATTTGCATGAATTAACATAATTGTTAATGTCGTTCAGGCGGGTGTTGGTATAGTTTGAACACTTCAATGTCGGCAAACGAAATAAGAATTCCCCAGAACGCTGTCAAACTTTCAGATGATATTTAATTTAATTTTTCCTCATTCTTATCTAATTCTTCCAATGCAGCTCCAAGTTGTAAACTCGAGTCTAGGATTCGTCGGAAGCGAGTATACGGTGCCGTGTTTATCCCACGGAAATAACCATGAAACTGGAAACAAGTCAATTAAACCCTCATATCTTTAATGTTTAAAATATCAGAGAGCTAACAACAATGAACACGTATCTATTACCTGCAATTATTTTTAGACGTTTCTTCGAGAAAATCTCTCCTCTGATATATTTCTCGCAATAATTCATTTTATACTTTTGTACCGGCTAAAAACATCAGGGAGTATTTAAATGGTGGACTGTACAACTTAATTACGAAGATTGAGACGGCTTGGGTTCGAGAAATAGCCGGTGGCAAAGATTAGTAAGCGCGGCTGTTATATCCTCGCGTACAGTACAAGTATACCTGTAACTTGTATGCTTCTGCATACTTGTATCAAGGTATATATAAGGTACATACGGTTTACCGTGTAGAAGGCCCTTCGGCCATTATTTCTCCACCCACGTGCAGTAAAATATACGAAACGACGTGGTGGCATTAAATGTGCAGCAAACCACGCGTTAACCAAAGTTACGAGACTTATCTTGCATCGAGCTAGAGGCGGTGTAGGGGCAGGTGTAGGAATAGGCACAGGCAATACGCCGGCAGTTAACCATAATAATTATTGCAGTAACAAAGATTACCGCCTGGACTGTTACACCCTTGCAGAGATGAAATGATGCGGTAGCGACGATACGCAACTTCGTGATCAGTGATTCCGAGTATTTTCTATCAAGCTATATCGTTATAAGCGTGAGAGACGGACCAACGGTATATATATTATACTAGATAAGTGAATGATAGGTGAGTCGAGCCCGAGTAAGTATAGGGCGTGTGCGTGTCTGAGGAGGAGCTGATCGGTGATTCGATCAATTAAATTAGGCGATCGGATAGATTAGAGGGATTTACTCAACCAATTCTTTCAGACCTAACGTGTAGGTATCTATACAGTCTTCCTCTCAGACCTGTCCACGGTTTTATTCTGGTCTAGCTGATAACCAAACCAGTACCAGCTGCTCCACACAGTTAAAACCGACTTCATTATGTCATTGAGATGCCCGCCTTTTCATCGTGCTACTATATACTTATCTTTACTGACGTCTTTCATACCGGTCAGATACTTTGATATTGCTTCAGGGATGCTTGACATTTTTGTGAATCGAACTACTTCCCACATTAACGACGCGTCGAAAAAGATACACGCGATCAGCCTGTTCCGTTACCTTCATTTATGACCGAGATAAAATTCGGAAGGTGATTGTAGTACTCCGTCGTTTCTTCTCTTCACTATAATGTGATAAAGGCTGCTGCATTTTACCTTGTGCCACCTGACATCATTTTAATCGCAATTAGATTAGAGGCTTGGCCATGGGGGGAGTGAGCGAAGGGCTCGTTCAACATCTTGAAATTTGAAATAAATCAGAGGAGAATTCAGAACGCTTTTCACAAGGCGGTGCAGCGTCGTCAGGAAAGATCTTATTACAGGGATAATACTGAAGGGTACTTGGGTTGAGGTTGTGTCACCCTAGAGTCGTTTATGACATCGGTTATAAAACTCGCTGTACGAATTTTAGACTACTTTCCTCCCTCAATCAGTCCACAAATATTTTGTGCTTTACTTTGAGCCCTTGACCATCATGCTAATTACGCTTTACGCACAACGAAAAACTCTCCGTTCTTTTTTTTTTACTAATGTGTATGTCACACGGTTGTAAAACAGTCGTAAAAAACGTTCGGTGATCCGGATTTTTCTGATCGCGTAAGGGTCCGGAAGTCTGCCCTTCTAACCCAGGTATCTAGTTCCTTCGCCTACGGAAAAATGTTTGAGGTAAAAAAAATAACGAGGCAGTGCCTAGCTCGAATGACATGAAAGTGAAGAGACGGGAGTTAGGTTTGCTTGTTGAGGAGGGATGAGCATGATGCGAATAAGTCAGCATGAGGATAAAAAGAACGCCAGATGTGTCGAAGACGAAGTCGATTACACCTACCCTACCCACATATCTGATGAAATCGCGGCACCGTCGTAGAACTAAACGGACGTAGACTAAACCTGTACCATTATTAAAGGTGCGAGAGTTCATCCGTCTGTCGATCCGTCCGTCTCCCAGCGCGACCTCGGATCGCGTATCGGCAGTGGGATGAAACAGAGATGTCAGATAAGAATGCTAACGAGCAGCGAAAGCGTTCCACGATAATTTAATAATAATCTAGAGCGGGATCGGGAGCGAATTATGAGTTGGAAATTCGCAAGATAATATAACGAGGTAGAATTTATGCGCTTCTTCGCCAAGAGGCTTCTTATCTTTCGAGGAACCTAGGAGTTACGCCCCTGCAGCGGCGTCAAGTGTTGCAGCGGCGCCTTTCCTCCACATTTCATATTCATTTTGCGTGCCTCGCGTCAAGAGGGTTTCGGAGCTGAAACGAATTATCTCTCTACCAAAATTACGAAAAGTGAAAGATGCTCCGGATCGTGGGCCGATTTATCGTCGGCTGTCCGTTCACTTTCGTAAGTCTTCGAAGTGTTCGCGACAAATTGCTATATTATACCGTTATACCTACCATATATACCTACTACCTACTACTATAGTAGCGTTATAGACTGTGGCGCCTTGGGTAAAACGTGGCACCATATTGGTCCTGATGTTAAGAGGTGAAAACTGAGAAGAGATGAGAGGTTCCTTCCTAATTAATAGGACACCACGAATGAAGATGAGGGTCCCACCATAAACAAAACTTTTAATAAATTTTAATTGCTTGGGCAATCAGCCGACGAATCTTTCCGTTTCCATTAATCATTTATGGAAAACAACGCCGGCTAGGATGAACCCACGACGCGACCCCCAGGCCATTCTCGCCCTAAGCTATTCTGGATCTATTAATTTTAAAGCTAGCATAGCTTAGTGCTATAATTGGGTTTTCTGGTTACGGTTGAATTCTTGCTGACCTCTTGACGAACTATTACACGGATATTCACACCGCTGTCACGGTTCGGAGTTACGACGCACGCGCTTACGTGTATTTTAAAGAGATTGAGCACCCGCGAGGGAGATAAATAGTTCGCTATAAGTATGAAGACATGCGCGAATAAAGAGTAACAAATTTGTTTAGCTATTATTTGTTGACAGTTATTTCCAAAAGACAGATTATGCCATGAAAGTAGTAAAACTCCCATGTTTCTCACGAAAGCATTGAAAAATGTTAGTAGACATAGCTTGTCTTTTTTTTTTCTTCTTCGAAGACGAAAGAAACCGAATTAAAAACCACATATGACCGTTCCATGTCTATGGCAGAATGCTGTTAATATTCATGAGGTCTTTCCCTTTCCCTCTGTATCTTGTCCTGGACTAGCATGGGTTCTGAGTGACTGGCCGCCCAAAGAACTCGTTTAACATTCTTCGTCCTCTTCTTCTGCTTTTTCTTCATCTCTTCCATCCTCAGTTTATCGAGCTGAGATCGAAAGGGCTGGCTAGAATATATGGAGGGCAGACATAGCCCTGTTATGATGCGAGGCAAACTTCTGGAGCTAAATAAATTGGTACAAACGACTCTCAGGTTATTCACACAGGGTAAACTTGCTACTACTTCCTTGAAACTTTAATGAAATCGAATCCACCGCATCGTACAGCTTTTGGTAGCAAGTAATAACTCTTTCGCTCGATTCGTTTGATTCGATCAGTCACGGAAATCTTTTTATACTCAATTTCTCCGGAGGCATTTCCGCACGTTACTCTAGGAAAAGTTTTTTAAGAGTTGTACAGGTTTATACTTTGGTTTACGCAGTTGCACTACACCCAACACTCCAACGATGGATGGTATTAATTACTCTCTTAATTATTTAGCAAGACTAATAAGCATAGAAATGAGCCACGGAGAAATCTTTGGGCCAAAGACGTTGCGACGACGGTGAGGACTCTTGGTAATTGAAATTTGATTTTAATTAAGATGAATGCCATTTCTCGTTTAAACCAGGTTTAACGGGGTGCAGATAAAAGAGACTCTGACTCTGATATTCGAATAAAATGGAATCGGCAATGTGAAATTATACTCGGTCCGAGTGGATTTGTATACTTTCGTAATAACTTGCATAAATAAGTATCTGAAAATAATAATTGAACACAATTTGCAGCAAATACAATTATATATCATCGGCCAAGCGGGAATAGAAACGCAGCGAACCGGGGACAAACGTCACGGCTTGAGTGACATCTGTGATGGACGAGTGGTCCTTTGCCTCGCCTAGTTAATCCGGTAATATCGCATTGGTACATCCTGGGTGCGGGGGTCGAGGAGGAGAGTGCATCGGTCGGAGGACCCTCCGGGTTTACCGTGGCCATTGTGCAGGCGGCTCTGTGAGCTTCGTTAGGACTGCCACTGCTGACGTTGTTAATAAACAATGCATTAATGAGGATAAATACGGAAGCAGATCCAAAGGGTTCACCCTCGCTAGTACTGGGTATGTGTGTGTACACATCCATATATATTTATACAAGTATACATGCATATTGTGCACATAGGTATCTATAGGTAGGCTTGGATTATCTCAAATTCCTACCCAGCTTCGCCCCACCATTGATTATTATCGACAAGAGTTTGCCTTGATTATTTGGTTTGGTTTAGAGTATGCGCAAACGACACGTTCAAATGTCTCGAATTTAACTGGTGATGAAATATATTCAAAGATCTTTACTACGACAGTTTAGACAAAAATTTGTCAACACACCAGTCCCGAAGCCTTGCAAAAAGAAATACTTTTCCTGTCGTGTTCTTCGCTTCGTGTGGTTGAAAATTGTGTAAAATTACCACTTTATTGCACGCAATTCTTACATACTCATGTTTGTTTCTGGAAGGTGGGATCAGTGGTGTTTCGTCATTGATGGTGAAAATCAAGAATAGTTCCGAACTTGGAAATGTTAGTTGTGTTATGTCAGGGTTCTTTCCTATCTCGTGTACTAATGATGTGAAAATCCTTGGAGAACAGATCAATACAATAGCAATTTTTCCAACGTTCCGGCTCTCATCAAGGAGGATTTATTGAAAACACATAGAGATTTGGTAGCGTGGCTTGATCAGTGGATCAGACAGAAAACAAAAATGAGACAAGAAATGTAAGGTCTAAAAAATGTTAAGTAACAGGGTTCTACATCAGTTATGTTACTTTTTCCTGATTTCAGCTGATTGTGTAATACGATTGGTGGTCAAGTGAGCAGTTCTCATTTGCCTAGAGATAATCTGCGGTTAAAGGAATATAGCGAAAGGTACATACATTAAAATCCGCACTGTTTGTACAAATTCGCGATGCTGTTCAAACGAGCTGGAGTTCAATGTTTTCGTTACACAATCGACCCAATTTGGGAAACGAATAAAATTGCGTTATCAGGTATTTTGATTTCAATCCAAGTCCGCTGGGTGGATCTGTTTTTTTTTTGTTGTTGTAATAATCATATTTTTTCACGAGGGACTGCGCGTCACCTCCGTGAAACCATTTCCGCACCACCACGCAGGTATTAATATTCATCCCCTCGTTATTGCGACTTTGTACTTGTCACTTTTATGAAAATTGTACGCATGTCGTACACCATATCTAAATACACTGTACTAGGGTGACAACGGAAAGGCTATTTTTTTTTTTTTTCAATTTTTTAATACACTTCCCATTATTCTTTATTTTCATCCCAAACAGGAGCCCTCCAAAAGTTCAATCCAATATTTAAATATCAACTCCCTGCTCAACGCGGTGAAAAGTCTCGACTCTTGTGAAAATCTGAAAAATTTACTTTACAGAATACTCCATTTCCCTTTACATGACTCATAAGTTGAAGTAGCCATAATTTCGAACCAATATTCTACAATTCGTAACATCGATATTCACTGATCGTTCAAATTGAGCAGTCAGTAATTTTTGATACAAGAGATTTAAATTCTCAGATTTCCAGTTCCAGAGTCAGAAGAACTGAATTCGAAGGTGTGACACTTTCATTTGAAGAGGTTCCGTCTGGGACAAAAATTAAAAACTAAGAAAAGAAATCGTCAATGACCCAAAGTCCGATTATTATCAAGTATCGAATGAGACTCTCAGATGCCCTGAAATGAGCTTGCAGCTCCAACAAATTCAAGTATCGAGCGAGGTCCTTTTATCGATAAAACTCGATAAATTGAAGTAGTAAGAAATTCTCTCGACATTCTACTCACTGCATCGGAGACAACATCATGCGGTTGCAAGGTGTTTCGCGGTTGTACCGAAGTTGAATGATGCGAAAGGAGGTTTGGCACTACAGAATAAGTAAAGGGGTGAACTTTTCGGAGAGAATGAAGAGTGGCATTGCTCGCTATCTCATAGTGAGTTATAGAAACAGTTTGTGGTATCGGCGGCCCTCGCCTTACCTCGGAGTTGTTGCCTGAACTGGTTTATATATTCAGGGAATATCGCCACGTTATTGCTTGCCGCATTCTATCCACCCTTTACCGCCATACGACATCGCTGCGTAATGTTTATTCTGCGCAATATTCGAATGAGTTAAACTTCACCTATCGCTGTTAGCATAATTGTTACTACATACCCTATATCCTTGTTCTGAATGAGCTTACGTATACTCGTTGTTCTAGGTAACAAGAAAATTGGACGTCGTATGTAGAAGAGAATGTTTCCGCAGCACACGACCCATCGGGGTACACAGCGGTTTGAATATATGGCTACTATTTGACTAACATGCTTGATCGGGTAGTCTCCCCATCTACATGAATATGAATTTTGGTTCTGTTATGAAAGATACGAAGTAACCGCTGTTCGGGTTCAAAATTCAATCGAAATAAAATAGTTTTGAAAAAATCGGAGTCTTGGAACGTGCAGGGCTGAATGGATTCACGGTCAGATATCCAACAGGGAATGTATTTGTATCATTTTTAGAAAACATCCGAATATCTGAATTTTGTTAAGAGAAACAAATCCCTGTTGGCAGATTGGTTGGAAATCAACGTCTGATCATGGCCAATCAACGTCAACTCGACACCCGCAGCTCTTCGCACCGTTCGGTTCTCCGGAGACTGTATAATGCGACAGAAGTAGCCTGTCCCTCCGAAACAGTGTTTCCTCAGCCGAGTTTTGGTCGCAGAGGGTTCGGGTGGTCGTGGTCAGTGATGAATCACCCAGCCGTCACTCTCTGCGCGTTGGGTTTCTCCCCTAAAACCTCAACGTGGACACGGCCGGCGAATGGCGAGCGGCATAGCATGACCACTGTACAGACCGCAATGTTTTCGCTGTCGGAACTATCATTGCCAAAAAGGAAGAGGCTCTTAAGTGTCGGCTGTAGATTCGCCCAGACCTCGTTGGCACGATGGTAAAAATGTAAGGCGTCTGAGATCGGTTAAGATATTATTTATCATATAACGTAACATCCGGCCGTTCAGGCTGAATCGTTTCGCTAGTACTTATATGGCAAACCAACGAGATATCTTGGAAATTCGACGGTAGTTTATACTTTATTCAGCAAATTCATTTTCCACGGCGCCTCATTACTTTTGGGCATCGTATACGCTCTGCAGTTCCGATTTATCTTGAATTCCCCTGAGTTAAGATGCCCGGGGATATCATTCAAGTATACGGATTATTTATTGGCTGATGGTGGTTAGTTGCGAAAAAACTAACAAAATTCGTGCTTGGAACGCGGATTCTCTACCTACTCCAGTCGATTCTTATTATACTACTATATAAAAGCGGCTCCATACTATAACGATGTTTTGTAACATTCATGCTGAAGATAACTGTCTACTAAAGTAGAATACTAATCTTATCGTCAGAAAGTTGATATCAGCGAAGTAGATATGTTCATCTCGTATTAGCTTAATAAATACAAGGATAGCCATTCGGCTCGGAATGGTTAATATGGTGTAACCTATTCATCGAAATAGTTGTGGGCTGGATAAGGAACGGACGGCTATGGAGGTCGGGGTTTTACGCGATAACAACCCCGAAGTTTAGATACTATTCTCGATTTGATGGTCTCTGCCTTACTGACCATCGCCGACTAAGTCTTGCCTTGTCGCTTTAATCCTCCATTGGTTTCAATCTATGTGACATGCATTATTCAGTTGGCCACTGGTCGCCGCATATGCGCGGAGCCACAGACCTAAATGTTTGAGTTTGGGCTGGACATCAGTGACAACAGTGCAAATGTCCTTACAAATGCGAATGCGGACAGCATTCGTGTCCGGAAAACACATCGTTGTCGTGCCAATGACGTCGTCAACGTTGACCTTTGGAGATCCAGTGGATCACGGACTTCCGGTCAACTTTAGAGAACAGCACGTATCAGGGTGTCGAATAAGGCCGCACAAGACGAAGGAATTGGATTCGAGATCGCGAAATCTTGAGAAACGTATTTGTTATCCTTGTCGTGTTAAAGTGGTTTCCAGGATTCTAGCGTAAAGGTGTTGGAATAAAATATTGCATTTTAGCGGGTTGTGCAACGTTCGATTATTGCGCTACGCGAGATAAATGTTCGAGTTTAAATGGGCGTATAAGCGGTAAAAATTTTGACCGCTTGCTTATAAATGTCTAGGAAATTTATATCCCAACGATCCTGTAGACTTTGAACATAACGTGGGAGGTCTTGCAGAATTCTTTCGATTCCGTAACATATTCAACAATTTATTGCGTATTTTAAGGAGGACTGCTTTGCCTCCGTACGTTCTAATCGGTCCTATGAAAGTCTCGTGCAGAAAAGATCGAATCAGTCCGCCAAGCATACGTGTTTTGCTTCGAAGAGAAGATTCGTCGTTGGGAGTATCCACGTCGTCGCGTAACCGTAGTTGCCAGGGCAGTGGCATGGCGTTCTTGTCGAGGAGGATGCAGCATAAAAGTTGCTGAAAATTCAATTGGCAATTATCGACGAGGGCTGAAACTCGCAGCGCGTGGCGACAAGGGGACAGGAGACAGGATGAAGTAGGGGTTGGGAGAGGTTACCCCTAGTACCTAACTGACACGAAAGCGTCGCGGTGTTGCAGGCGAGACTAGATCTGACTCCGCGAAAATTATGCTTACTCCACAGGACTGTGAATATACGCGTCGTACACGTATACCTATATGTCGTTAGAAACCAGCAACCGCCAGCCACAACTCCACCTTACCATCGTAAACCAATTGAACGATACGTGATCTCAATGTTCTTCATGCTCTCAATGGTTGCGTTCTTCTTTCGATCTTCCAAACGGCAATTTTCCAAACGGTCGGGACTCCCCATCATTCTGCGAAGTATATTTAGGAATTCTTTTCTCCCCTCTGGGCTCTGTTCCTCTCCGTAACGATGTTGTTTGGGGTATTCGAGGTCTTCGTCTTTTATGGGTTCGGGGGCGGTACCAAGGGCTATGCCACTGCCACTGCCGTTTCTGATGCGGCGGTCGTTCTGACTTCAATTTTTTTACGTTTACTTGCCGAACGAATTCAGCAATTGCATTCAGCATTATGTACCGAACCAAGTAGCAACTAAATTTGGAGAATGCGACTTGCTTGCTACTCTCTAAATTCGAATCAGTGGAAAGTCACTGATGGCAGTGATAAGTATACCAGAATCACTGACAATCAGTAACATTTTCACTGATTGTCAGTGATTCTGGTATACTTATCACTGCCATCAGTGACTTTCCACTGATTCGAATTTAGAGAGTATCACCAGGAAATACCTTGACACCATCTACAGTTGTTCTCACTTCAAAGTGATAGGATAAGGTTCTCTGTCATTCGTATGACGGACTTGCGCGAAGTTATTTGGCATTCTACTGCTTGATAGAGGACGAGGTATGTATCCAGTGACTTTGATTTAACTCGTTCTTCCGTCGTACTATTAAATGCCACTCCATACACCGTAGGAATTTGTAGTTGCAATCCCGATTCCCTCGTAGTACCACCGGGAGATGATGGCTAGGCATCTATCCGAAGTTAACTTAACTTAACTTAACCAAGCTCAACCCAAGTTGGACGATGTTCGCGCTCAGTTTCACTCAGCAGATTCCAACTAGGATTCACCAACGGGCTTAAGCACTTTAGGCACCTTGCTACTTAGCCCGAGCTAAGTTCTTGGATGTCAGAGTTAGCAAAACTAATGCGGCCTCGATTGAACTTCCGTTTATACATCTATTTACTTCTTATATTTACTTCCGTATCTAGAGAACTATAGGTGCACATGAAATGTAGAGGCAGCAACAGTTCTTCAACGATTATTTGAAGGATTGAGCTGCAATGAAGTGCGCCGTAATACGATATTCCTACGAGTATCTATGCGCTGCATTGTTACCTCGGTGATTAGCCTCGTGTACACTCAAGCGTGGAAAGTGATTAACTGATTACATTAATCGTCACTGCTGATGGAGCCGAAGAACGAAACCGTAGAAAATTCAGGTGATATTTTATTGTCAAAAGTAATTGAAAGAGAATTGGAGGTAGCGTGACTTGTATCAGTGTGATTAATTCTGACTAATAGTGATTAATAGTTTAGGCTGCTTGTTAATGGGGCGATTAATTCCAACCGGAGCCACTGAACTGGAACGATAGTGATAGTCTGTGGGAATTTTTTGTTTTGGTTTGTTTTTTTGTAGTTTCCAGATCATTCATGGATATCTGAACGCGGTGGTTACCTCTAGCGCGACTAAGTGCCAACATAGCGAGACCAAGTTGTATCTTCTTCTTCTCTATCGTCTCACCATCAACCATCATATACATATTGAATAGAATGCTGCTGGATAATTTGGATCAGGATTTTTCGATACCTTTAATCTTGAAAGAGCTCAAAATATTTTATGAGATGAACGCCTACTTAATCTTATAAGCCATAATAACATTTTTCTACCATTTAAAATAATTACACCTTTCAACGGTGAAGTATAATGCAACATCATCGTTCTCTGGCTTCATCAGAAATGTCTTGGTGTGAACGTGATACCGATTCAACTGATGTATCGAGTTACCACTACTGACCGCATGTATATACGTATATATTGAAGTGGGTACTGATCGGTGGCCGGAACCAATATTCCCAAAGGGTTTTAAAGAAAGTAGATCTTAAAGTGATATCCGAGATTTGTGGTGTTGGATTTTTATGAAGTGTATCTAGTTTAGCTAGTGCAGATATCTCTCGCTTAAAAAAGAATCCAACACTCAACGAGATACTCTGATCTTAAATACGAGTGTGTACTTCTCATATATTTGCAAATATTTCGCTATATTGTGGCAATTCGCTATAGCGTTAAATCCTCGACACGTAGAAAATAAATATAATACTTGTTCAAAGAGGAACCTACATCAACTAGGAACTGTAGGTTATCAGATTTTATAGATAAGGCTGCTCTAAAAGCTAACGATCTCCCTTCCTTCCCTTTCTTCTGCCGATATTCCGCACGTCTTGAAGTTCAAATGGTCTTTCGCAAAGTGGGTCCCTTGCCGAAAGACGTCGAACAACATCCTTCTGAGCATTGATATTTGCCGGAGCAGATGTCGATCGAGTCTTTTTTCGCATATGTATAAATAAACATATATCCATATCCAGGGCCCTATGTAATATGCATCTATATTCTACCTATTCCATCTTTCTCAAATGTAAAATACCACTCGTTCAGTATTGTTGGTTTTTTCGTGCTCTATTTCTTGTTCGAGAAAACAATGCACCAGCTGGTGATATAAATGATTAACACGACAGGTATATTATCTGCACTGTCCACCTCATTACCAAAGATTGGAAGTACTTTAAATGAGAAAAGCGTTGCCTTCAACCGGATAACTTGAAGTAACTGAGCCAACTACTTACACTAGAGCACATCGGACGGTTTTGACACTACGAGTACCGGAGATGAAGTTTATTAGGTTACAATGACGAATGACTAGGCTACTTGCTTTTCCACTCCTATCTACTTCTTTCCAGAATATAACGATACCTTTTCACCGTACCTACTTCAGACTTGAGTACATTTTTTCATGGTCTAAATTTCGAATAGAATCATTAAATGATCGTATAAAATTAAGGAGATATTATATCGGTTGATCGAAAATTTGTAATTGACAAGTCGCTCATGTCTTTTCTATCTGCAGCAACACTACGACTGAACTATAATAATGGATCAATTGTTAATTAATTAGGTGGTTATTTATTCCGCTGAGATGATTCTTGAAAAGTTTAGTCCCTCGTAAAAAGTGCCGATAGTAAAATGGTTTGGGAAATTAATTAAAGGCAGCGAACTTTAAAGTTCTTTGTGGGTGCATTGGCCGAAGGCAAGGCTCGTAAGAATGAAAAGGTTGGAAAGGTTGGCGCAGTAGAAATTTGAGGGTAAGATGTGCCACGGGCCTCGATAAAAGAAAGGAGAGCAGAGGAAATTAATTTTGCATTATACCTTCCCTAACCACCCTGTCTTTCTGCCCTCAATACCTACCATCCGTACAACTGCTACGTACCTTCACTGGTGAGCGTGGAATGGAACCATGGCAACGACAAATCCCCAAGAAAGCCAAAATTAATTGCTAGTCGAACCCATATGTCGTCTCACGTTCGTCTTTTGCGTTGATATCTCCGAATGTATTCACATTACCGTTCAATCATACAACAGCTGGGAATATGAAACTGGGCACAATACTCAAATATTGATATCAGTGCATGCGTGGACAAGATGATGGACGGTTTTGCTGACAGTTTCACCATATTTTAATTACCTTTAGAGGCAATATATACATCAGCGTGAGTCCGAGAGACAAGAGGATGGGGTAAGTAGTGGAGAGGAAGATAGATTTTCGTGATCTGCAAAGTCTGGTTTATTTGTGGAGTATATCGTCTTATGATTGAAAATATAGCCATGGACTACGTAGCTACGATTTTCATGTATTAGTGATTGAGGATGTTGAGGAGCTGATCAAGCATCTAGTGCCATTTTCCCTGACAGTAGCGCTATATGTGCAGCGTCTAGTGATTGATAACGGTATTGACCCGCAACCCCGAGGCAACAGAGGTGGCTGCGCAAGAACTAAGAAGCGCTCTGTAGAATTTTCAATAAGGGGGCGGAAGAGAAAGATTAATGCACTGCTGAGAAGGACCGACGAGGAAAACGACGGCAGCACGTCCGTCAAAAGAACATCTCCAGGGCGGAGAGTCTTTTGCCCTTTTTTTCTTGCTCTCACCCCCCACTTCGCATCACTATTCAAAAAACCTCGATATACGTAACCACTAAATATACGTATGCACGTATCTATATAGGAGGGAGGTATATTCCCAATTATGTGTTGAATACAATTCATATTCATAGATAAGCGAGTCACTCACAGGCGGCATTTAAAGGAATACTATATATATTTCAGAATGGCTTGCATATACGTTACATAGACCCAAATCTTCTAAATTAGTTTGTCAGTTAATGTTTGCCGGTCCTATTCGTGAAACAGAAGTATGATAGACATTCAGGCTTGTCTCATACGATTGTACGCACATCCAGGCGTGAGCTAATATTTTTTCTATCTCCTTTTGCCCGGATATTTGGATACGCCGAGTATGTGACACACGCAGATTCGGTTCGAAAACGAGATACTGTCGACACAACGTGGTTACGCGTTTTTTTTATTGTTTCTCGTTTTCCGAGTGTCGATGGTATCAAATTTGCAAACACATTGAATGGCAAGGTTGTTTATAAATACATTTTGTCGATAATGTAGAAAATCAGGCAATTCATTCCAACAGTAGACTGTGAATGACGTATACCTGGAACGGCTGGTTTTATTTATGGCTAGTGATAAATATCTGCTTTTTCATATTCGTCATGAAAAGCCGACAGATTTGTTTGGATTTTTCATTTGAATGTAATTTCGGTTATGTTGAATTCACCGAATCAAAATCTAGCAAATTAAATCCATACACGGTGGGAATTAAAAACTTCGCAAAAACGTTCATCCGCTTTTACAGAAATAATTGTTGTAATTATATTTGCGGCGATATCTGAAAATATATATAGCGTGCGTTCCGATATTAGCTTGAAGCGTTGTCAGCAATCTTGTGTCTCTGTCACACTCCTTGATTTTCGCCAAGCTCCGTCTCTCTCCCTCTAGATTTTCAGCGCTTCAAGCCAATATCGGAACACGGCCATAATATACTGTATGCACGATATATCCAGTGTTTTACAAAATAGTTAATTCCGACTAAATTTCGCAGAAATCATTAGGTTACCTAGATGCAAATATCATTTAGACATATATTATAGGTATACATATTTTCCGGGAGCGGAAAAGACTCCAATTTGACTCCGCTATGTGAGTTCAAACCAAAGATATGCCGCTACAATTTATAATCAATAACAAATTAGGTATCGCATGGCGTTTCCGGGTAAAGCTAACGCTTGTCAGTATGCTTGATGAGAAACGGTCGTGTAATTACTCTGGGTACGCAATATTGGTGGTTATAATTACTATTCGACTTCAATCGATTCGCATCTATGTTATACGGTTGAATTTCCACTTGTAGTCAATCATGCTGTAATAAACGTTACGATAAGCTAATAGAAAACCAGGGTTTGACCCGAATCGAGATACTACCTCATACACTGACCAACGCTATACAAAACCACCCGTGTCTATTAGAATGACAGCTATTTTGGTTGTGGACGAAATTTTTCGCTCCGGAGACATGAATGGGTTCCAAATAAATGAAAAAAAAAAAGTTTCGCCAAATTTTAGCCCTTAATTTCAATATTAAGGCGTGCCGACAACCGCTAACTTTTCCCGATTTGAATAACATGGGCC
Source organism: Tenthredo mesomela (assembly GCA_943736025.1). NCBI lineage: Eukaryota > Metazoa > Arthropoda > Insecta > Hymenoptera > Tenthredinidae > Tenthredo > Tenthredo mesomela. Next base: position 15,035,028 of record OX031016.1, on the reverse strand, counting down.
TTTCGACTGTTCCAATCAAGTTTTTTCTCGAAGGTCCAATTATTTGTCAAGACAATCTGAGATTGAGCAGCAATAGTGGTGATGATACTTCCTTCCAGTACGAAAAAATTCGGCAACATCCATTAGGAATTTCATGTTGGTTCCTTTCATTGCTTGGAGTCTCACAATAAGATTTTAGGGCGTGCCTTAATATTAAAATTAAGGGATAAATTTAGGCAAATGTTTCTTTTAATTTATTCGGAGCGAAAGTGTCTATGTATTGAAATAGCTGCTAATGCTTCCGCTTTTTTCTCGAAATAATTAACAATTATTCAATTAGGTTTCCGGCAAGACAAGTGGTTGAATTCAATTGCCACCCTAGGATAAAGGGAAAACACTGCAGGCCGTGAAATATCGTAGAATGGCTCAACCAAGGGTAGTAAAGGTCTGCCGCAGTCGTGGAGTTTCAATTATATCAGACCGAGTGACGCATTAGTATGTATTGCTGGCATGTTTGCCGCCAGTGACGAGTCGAAAGTCTATCCCAGTTGGTATCCTTACGAAACCTTCTACCCCCTACAACCATCCCCCAGCCCCCTTTCACCCTGGCATAATAAACAGCTACTCTGCATAGCCGCGGGGTTCCTCGGCGCGATGCCAGGGGCAGGTTTGAAGCCTACCTTGAAAGTGAACGCATCCCCAAGCTCGTCCCTGTCCACGAAGAATGTTAAATTAGTTCCCGAACGAGCGGCTAGGGTCCTTTATGAATATTTATCAGCACTGTCGTAAATATAAACACATAGTAATGTAGGCAATTAGACGTTTAGTATACATCTGGTTGATTTTCTGATATTTTTGATAAGCAACTTTTCTATGAAGCACAAAAGAATTGCAGCGAAAGCATTTAAAGGAATTTACCTTCGTAAAGTATGACTCGTTTAATAAATGTTCAAACTTATTCAGCGTTTGGAGAAAAATGAGGAAGGGAATAGCGGAGATAAAGAAAGGGACTGCAGCAGCAATCAACGCGAACCGTTTCCAGCTACTTTTCATTCCGAGCTCATTGAATTTTTTCCTAAATAATAACTCGAATTTAATGATTTTTACAAGCGATGCCACGACTCGCAGGCTTCCTTTGACGCGAACCTTTTCCACGCAATTATGGTTCCTCAGTGATGCCTGGAATATACATCCAATCGCCTGAAGCACACCAACGCAACGAGAAGAAGAAAGAAGGTATGGCGAAGTTAGGGGCTGAAGGTGTAACAGGGAAGGAAGCTGTAGAGGAGAGGAGGAGAGGGACCGCCGATTTAGCTGGCCTCGGGTGAGGCTGTTGCGAATAAAAGTTGATGGTTATTACGGTCACTGATAAAGCACGTCCTGCCGAAAGAAGGTTAGCTTATTTTAAACTCGCTCTTAAAGAGAGCTCTCCCTCTCTTTTTGTCTCTCTCATTTAGCCGATCCGTATCTCTCTTACCAGACGTGGCACCCTGCGGTGGTTGCCATCGAAATTTCCTTTGACAATGAGATCAATAAGGCTTAATATCGAAAAAGAAGACGTTAATCTCGGCTGCGTAACACCTTGCTCGAAATCCAGAGCAGTTTTCTATAAAACACGGTTCGAACCGTAGCACTTATTCGAAATATTTGCCGTAAAACAATTGCTGCTTTTTTTTGTCTTGTAATTTATTTAGTTATTCATTTTTTACCTTCACCCTTCGTTTACTGGCCTGTAAAACATCTTTTGCCTAATTTAAAATATTAAAATGGCCGCACCAAGAACCACCAACCAGAGATGTCAGCTGGATACCCGATGACATAGCACAGGTCCTACAAGAAGCGGCAGCGTTTACATCGCGAAAAGGCAGTCAAGGTAGAAAAGATAAGAACAAGGATATGAACAAAGACAAGGCTAAGAATAAGGAGGGATGTCATCACAGCTTACTTTCCAACTTCGCATACTACCCTATCATAATATTAACATGTCCGCTAGCGATGATGTACTGCTGGGAAATTCGAAGAGAATTTAAAGATCTGGTTTCTTTATCACGGCTTTTTCTATATGTAACGTATAAGGAATGTAATATTATATGTATAGGTATAACATTCGATGGAATGATTTGTCTTTCCTGAATACCACGCCACGTGATACACTTGTAACTGCTTTTGAATTCGCTCAAAATTTATGAACAAGGTTCTGGAAGAAGGCTGGGAACTTTATTGATAGGGGTTTGAAAAATATAGAAGATGCCATTGCATACGATCCATTCGATAGACAGGGCTCCACGATTGGTCTTTGATCGCTGAAATTCAGCAAACGGTGACTTGTTCTTATTTCTAAAAAATAAAAGTCACCCTGGTTCGGTGCCACGGGTATGCTTGTAAACGGGAGAGACGGGAATAAGGAGGCTTCTTCGAAACGATAAACCAAAATATAAATCCGCAGGTATTTTCAGAGAAAGGTGAACTATAAAATATTGCAGGATCCCTCGAATAGGCATGTTACCGTATGTGGAAACAGCACGTATAGCCCATACGAGTAAGGAGAAGAATGAAAGAGGATTGAACCCTGAAGTAACGTAGGCTATTCCATTTTATGACAAACCTCGAGCCTAAAATTTCATCCTGCTTAAACTATTCAAAATTGCTTTAAGATTCAATTACATCGGACGTTAAGGGCCATAAGCTGGTCCGGTAACAGCAGCCTCGGCATTGAGAAGAGCATACCTTGCAAGGTAAGAGATAGAATCAAGAATCAGCCTGAAAGCATAGCCTGGCAAGTCTAATAAAACGAAGTTTGGACGAAGCAATTGAAGTAATAAATCAGGGGTAATCCTACGAAAGCGCTTGCCATAGGAGGGGTGATGGTGGTCGTGGGTTGGCTGTTGGCTGTTGGGAGTTGGAGGTTTGAGGTTCAGCATTCGAGGTTTGAGGTTCGAGGCTAGAAAATTTAGGGCTGGGGGTGCCGTGGTTGAGCCCGCACTTACAAACTGATCTTCAGTCCATTTTAAACTTCTCGACCTTTTCTCACCATCCGAGTATCCGAATGTCAACAATTAGCTGCCCACTCCTCATTGTCAGAGTCAATAGCTCCGTTGCGTACTGGTTAACTCGTTCGATTTCAAGACTCACGAAATAACAGCTAGATGAAGAAAACTGCATTAATAAATTTATTGTGCATCGCTTCTACAATATCTTAGTGTTCTCAATTATGTGATTTCTAACTATCGCCAACTGCCTTCCCTGAGTGTTCCTGTCTCGCCGGGTTATGATCAGGGCAATCAGTGAGAATCAACATAATCGGATCTGGATTTACTTAATTTTATGAAGTATTTGAATAAACTGTAATTCAGCAGATTTCGGCGCGAGGTGGTGGTGGTGGTGGTGGTGGGCAATAGCACTGGCCCTTCTGTTCCGCAGCACGACGAGCCGCACACTCTTTGAGTAAAATTTTAAAAGCGTGTGGAGTGATTTTTTCCGATGCCTCAAGAAGGATTTTGGTCTGCAGCTGATATTCCTCTTCTCTTTTGAGGCCATCCTGATACATGCGCTGGGCTTCTTCTTTCTCTCGTCGTCGCCTAGTTTCGACGTAATTCTGCTGGGCTTTGAGTTCTTGTCCGTACTGCTTGGCTCTTTTCTTCTTTTCAATTTCCGCAAGCTCGTTCAGTTTGGCATCAAGATCAAGCTCTTTCTGTAGCACCGATACTTCTTGCTCCACTTGCCTCTTCTCCCGCTCCTCGATTGCCTGTTTCTCCTGTAACTGTATCCCACGCCCCGCCATAACTTCGCGCAAATTTCGCGCACGCGCTTCTTTGAATTTCTGAATCGCAAGGGCGCGTCTAGCTTCCACATTCTTTTGCGACTCCTTGATTATCGCGTCGACCTCCGTATTTCTTCGCGCTTCTTCCGCCCGTATTGCCTCCAAGTTGCTGAGGTAGGCAAACATTTCACGACGTAGTCTTTCCGCTGTAGAAAACTTCTCGTTTTTCTTTTTTTCCAACTCTCCTTCTCCAAGTTGTCTAAACATCATGTCCGTTGCGTTTTCCTCAGCCGCACGCTCCGCTAAAATCTTTTGCCTTTTCATGAGCTGTTCCTCTAAGTCCTTTTTCAGTCTTTGACGGTTACGGTTTTCTCTTTCTAGGTTACGCTGCTCCTCCATGCGGATGTTTTCCCACAGATGTTGAAGAGCTTCTTGTTGCTCGATTTTTATCTGCCGTTCCTCTGCCTCCAGGGCTCGCAAACCGGCTATCTGATTATCCAGTGATCCGCGAATCATCTTTGTAGCGAGTTCCCGCCGCTTGGCTTCATCCACTTCTCTTTCTTTCTTCGCCTCCACTTCCTTCAGCATAAGGAAATGCCAAAGAGCATCCAACTCTCTTTCAGCCCTACGCTTCGCCTCATTTTCCGCAATTTGTACGAGGTTGCAGTACTTGACATCTTTCGTTAACTTCTGGGTCTTCTGCTGGCGTGCTTCTGAACAGCAGGCTAGGTACTGCTGCATGCGTTTTGCAGCTACGGTAGCCTGGTGTTCTTCCTTACGCTGCTTACAAAGCTCCTCTACACGTGTCCTCATTTCATCAATTTTAGAGTCACCCCCATGTTGAGCTTGTTCAACAACTTCTTTTGTCAATGCAGCTTCCTCGACTAAGATCATAGCGCGGAGTTTTTCTCGACGTATATTAATCCCCTCCTCGTACGCCATCATTCCTTTGATCAGACGAAAAGCATCGAATTTCAAATGGCAATCATTACGACAAAGGATAATATCATTGGAAAGACAAAATGCTTTACGAATCTAAGCTCGGATAATAATCCACCATACTCATTACCAAATTTTACAACATACCTTGTTCAACTTGTCGTCGCATATTTTCTCTGATTACGCGCCTGTCGGTTCGTTTCTCGAATGCAAATCGACGGGTTAGTTGAGCAAGATCTCTGTCTTCTAGTTCATCTTGTGGGTCAATCTGAGTCGATTTCCGTAGATCGTAGAACTGTTTCATATAACGACAGTTGGAGTTCGGCTCTCGGAGTCTGTGAGCACAAGATATGTTCGCAGTTCCTGGATAATCGATGGGATTGTGGCGCGGTTTTAACGGAGCGCAAACCGGTTGAGGAAATTGACCAAAGTTCATTTTTCAGATTTAGGCGCACGCTTTTATGTATAATAATTCAGCGAAGTAACACTCTATGTATGTACTACGTGGTTACAGCTGATACCCGAATGCCGGAAGTACGCTGGGGTTGAGGTCGATGCAGGGTTGTTTTTCGTCGTCAAGGTAACCGAAGGAAACTGTACCTGTCACCGGTAGGGTTAGCTTTGATCGATAGGGTTGCTTTTCCATAATTCTGTGGCTAGTGATTTACGAAGATTTTCAGTCATCGAAATGGTGGACACATACAAATATAGAATTTTGATATGTCGATAATAATGACCGGAGGAAAAATAGGAACGATAAAAAAATTCATCAGATGAAACTGAAAGTGGGTGAAAAAGAATGAGCCATAAATTATATGCTAGTCTATAGTCTAGACGGTGTAAAATTTGTACGGTTATAAATACCGGCTCTAACTTTAATGGTCTTCTATCGTTACGCAAAGGATACTTTAAATTCGACTAAAGCCATTTTCTAGTAAACATTATCGGTCAGAGTTGGGTTCGGTATAATTAGGAACGCAGGGCCGAGCCTTTTGCCGTACAAATATTAAATGTATGCCTGCAGAAGGAGGGGCCTTTTGTTGTTGGAATTATAATAATAAATCAAGTAGACGCTGGGCAACAAGAAATGAACACCAGTTAGCCGTGATTAAAGTCGAAACTTTTCCCAAAATATCTTATATTAAGCGGATTAAAAGTGTTGAAATACAAGAGGGCGAATCCTATTACACCTTTTATTTTGCAGAGTCGTCCCGGAAAATAACCCGTTGCCAACAAAATACTTGAAACACAAAAGTGGAAGCCCACTTCAGATAATTAACTATGTAATTAATAGAATAATATATGTATAGGCATATAGACGCGAACCTTTTTTTTTCGGGACGGATTGTTCGTTTTTATTTTATTTTCGACATAAATGGTTGTATACCTATATTTGGTGGGGATTTTCACCCGTACCCTTCTAACGGTAAGGATTACACGACAAATGCATTTAGACGGTCCATAGGCGAGCGTCATCGTCAGCCAGCCAGGGATTTAGAAACCTGCATAAGCAAAGCACTGCTGAGAGTTTCCAATACACGTACAGTTGTGTATGAATACGGTCACTCGATTCTCAAATATTCTGGCCTGGCTCTGTAGTAGTCATTTTCATGCGAATGTCATAAAAGTAATAAAAGGCGGTGAAACACCGTGTACCCCAACGTGGAAACGAGCAAAACGAATATTTTATTGAGCAAGGGGTAAATATATGACGTACCTCAATTTCGGATCATTTCAAAGGAAATGGGTTACGAATTTGTATTCATCAGAGAGGTTGGATAAAAAGAAGAAAAAAAAAAAAAAACTCGCTCCCACTTTGATGAGTGAGGTTGTAATTTAAATCGGAATCTCATATACGTATATGATAACAGAAACCCTTGTGTAATATCTACCATTACAATTATTATTTCGGATTTGCTCTTTACGTTCCTTTCATATATATCCTCTTGGTATTTTCCGCTGGAAGTGACTTCTACAGGAAATAGGCTTAGCCTAAGACTCGAAAACAAATAAAAGTCTGGAACGAATTCGTGAAGGAATTCATGAGGGATACACGCCTCCAAGAATCTTAAATATTTCCCTACAACGTATTCAGAGTATTATTGAATTTTATACGCCCCCGTAAATTTTTTGCAATTGAAATACCCGCTCGAATAGAGCGAAAATAAATAAATAAAGGAATATAGTAAGATAAAAATTACTCGATTCAGATAAAACGACCCGCGTAGCCCACCTTTAGAGAAACCTGGGTGTTTTTTGCTGTTCCATTATCCTCCCCTGGAGCTTATTGAAGACAATTTACGAAAATTAGAAGAAGAGAGGCGATTTATGTACACGTCAAACTTCAAGAGTAAAAGTAGAACCATGCAACTGAATTCCCCTGGGTGGATACCTACCCTATTTGTTTTCTCATGGTAATTATCAAATCCCTGGCTACCCCAACGGAAAATCACTCCGCCTACAGGCTTGTTGATTTATGGTTCATTTTTTTTTTCATATTCCCATAATGCTGAAATAAATCTGGATGATGCAAATTTGAATTCTACCAGCGACGTGGACCTCTAGTCATGGCTCATTATATAGCTTAGCTTCGTTCAACCTCTGTATACTATACTGTGTCGACCAAATAGTTGTACAGTAAAAAATACTTCATTGTCTAGTTTTTGTTTCGAATTTAGAAAAATAGATCAAAATCAGGTTTCAATTAAACTACAGCAGTAGGTATATTCAGATGCGAGTTAGGCTGGGCAATTAACTTTCTTGATAACTAATGTGCTGGCATTTGAAAGATGTTCACAAGCTAGCTCAGACTGTAAATCTTTGTTGAGACGATCTTCAAATGCCTATAAATTATTTTACAAAATCAGTCGAAAAAAAACGAAATACTTATGCCGGCTGTCCATGTATATAGCTTGCATGCTATTGCAGTAATATCGTGTATGCTCTTCGCCTTGAGGACTTTCGAAAACACGGTGCATTTCGGATGTTTCGAATTTCAATAGCATATACAAAGGCCAATGAGTAACAGTAGAGCAACGGGGCCAGATGAAAGTACTACGGGAGTATTGAAAGCGTGATTTCTATTACGTTGCTTTTGCAGAGTGGCAGAGTCCACGCTTTGCGAATATGATATTTGCAGCAGTCCCACATGTTTTGGTCAATTTTCAAATATGGACCAATATGTCGACTGTATCGAGAGAACTTTTTTTGGCTAACAGCGTTGGCTGGCTTATAATTTTGAAAATACAACTCGATACCCCGCTCGATACCCCCGCTCGATATCCCGCTGATTTCGTTGTTGTTTCGATATTATTATGATATATTGCATCGTGACTTCTGTTGATAATTTCAAGTCGTTGCATATGATGATTGCAACGTTTGTTTCTCGCAAACGAAATCTAGCGAGCGTAAAGTTAATACAATAATGAAACACGTAATTACTCATACTAACCTGACGTAGGGGATACCATGATCAATATGGTGGTTCCCCCAGGAGTGAGGCTAACTTGCTGAACCCTGTAAATATTCCTAATGCGGATATTTGTACGTTTAATTTTTGGTAGTGCGGGGCTCTTGCGGTCACGCAGTCCCCGCGGCATTCAATTGAAATTAAACGTAATTATCCGCGGAAAGATCGGTCCAACTATAAACACGAAAGGGGCAACAATCATCAAGAAGCTCCAAGCAATGAACGTCACGTAATACCTTTATGACTCTTTGGTGTGCTCTATACCTACATATATAGTATATACTTGCGTCGTTTCAAACTTCTTTCACACGGATTACGATTCTTGAAAACTTTGTAAATTTGTCGACTCTTAACGTCTAGCTCTAACTTCTATCTATTTTCTCTTGTGGGATTTAATTTAAACGGGCTACTGTGTACCTATACCGTACTTGATTATATGGATGAACGCCGGGCTGCAGTGCAGTGACCGTATAGAATGCTTCTTCTGTATCTCGAACGTAAAGAAACTTTATCAGCTACGAGCATATATATCTATATTTATAAAAGTTGAGGGGATTATGAACTCGATAGTCCATAAGTACTTATTAAGATTGAAGAGCTCCGCTGTATACATTATAGTCTGCATTATAGATTTATGATATAAGTGCTATAAGATATGATGACATTGTCACATCATTTTGAAACTTCGTATCGACACTAATTTATTTACGGCTGGGCATTTATATCTGTGCAGTTGGATTAGTTTCACGTAAATTACGTATTATTACCTAGCATTAATAAAAATATTGTTTATGTCCCTGCGGCCATAACTCCTCGTCATTCCACTTGAACCACTAATAGAGTGTAGGTATTATGTGATACGTTTCATTAATAGGATGCTCATAATTCCACGCGTAACAGTTATTAGTCGTAAAGTGTTGAAATGTTATATTGTCATATTCCCACCAAACACAGTAGGTACCTGCTGCAACTGTGCAACGCTTCATTACCTTGGAAGTTTACATTCTGCATATTCCTTCTGTCATAAATGGACACATGCGGTCGTACCTCATTTTGTTCTAACTTGAAGATTTCTCAATTGATGGTGGGATGTCTTAGTTTGCACTAGAAGCACGTCTGAGTAGAATCTTTTTTCTGTCTTTTTTTTTTATCTCAGCTCTAATGTATTTGGCACATTCCTCCCCTAGTCTACGAAACATTTATCATTTCCGCTGAGAAAAACGACTGTGTCACTGTTCTATGTGTTTGACACACAAGAGTGTGAAATTGTTTGAAGCTTGAAGACAACTGACAATAACGTTTAACGGCAATGTAGCTTTTGCGCGTCGAATTATTTTACGATCCTGATAGATATCTATGACCATAGCTATTGCAGTCATAAATTGCGACACGTTAGTCTACGTCAGCATAACAACAGAGGGAACCAGGACTTCCCTTTCCGTGGAAAGCCTGCGCATCTGTACCTTCCGGTTGGGAATAATATATCGAAGTGAATTGTACGTACGTAGGTATACATGTATGTAGAAAGCTTATTGCTCTGCCACTATGATAGATCAGAAACACTAACTGCAAGTACAGGGCACCAAAGCTCCGTTAGTATGTCGCCTCACTAATGTTCGTTACAAGGGAAATTCGGTTTAGTCTGGATGTAGACTGAAGATTCTGAGAGTCTTGCGATAGCAGTTTGCTCATCAAGATGATAACGAGGCCCACGAGATGTACAAAGGCACGCAGACACTAGGAGAAACTCGTCTGTTAGCTACTGTTAGTTGCACCGTAGCGTCGACGAGCGTCACTTCTCTAAGTTCTATATTTAACAGAATCTTCACAGTAGTCGTGTATACAGATCTGTCTGACACATGTATAATATTGACTGTACGCCTAGTAGAGATTATGAATCCTTGGGCCCTTTAATCGGCAGTCTACGTGATAAATGTATAAAGTCTTGAATACCCTACGCAAGAAAGGTGACTGTAGATAAAATAGCATTATTATTATACCTACTCCTTCAGCAGAGAAGTGAGCAATTTTACAGGATTGATTCCGACACTTTCTTTCTTTGGCACAGGCAATTTCATCGTCGAGTGATGTTACTACGTTTGAAAAAAAAAAAAAAGAAAAAAAAAAGTAGATCTAATTCCGTGAATGGTAATAAGTGTTTGTCACAGTCCGTCAACCGTCACGGTTGTCTGTAACATTTTCCAATTAACCCCAGTTATAGCAGCTGAAGGGTAAAGCTGGAGGGAGTGTCAGAGATGGAGAGCAACGGTCTGTGTGACAACATTTCGAAATTTCTTTTCACGTTCAGCTATTCCCTAAGTCTTTCTTTCTGCGGTGATCCTATTTTTACTCCATTCTAAGGGAGAAAGAAAGTAAATGCATATGAATTATTTTTGAAAAATCAAGAATAATACAGTTGGTATTCTTTCATCTCAATGCACTATACAAAGTCCTCGGGAAGAGCAAGAGTCTTGTTCTCCCTACGTATAACTATATATATTGTAACGACTGCACGGAGACAAGAAAATGTCTCTTTACTGCACGTTACTGTCCACCAAGAAGCAATAACATTACTTAACTTATCTGGATCAGCACCTCGAGGCAGTTGCCTTGCAGATCTAATTATTACGCTGTCTTCCATAAAGGAAATGTTCCTTGGTACGAATGATTTCATTGGCAACCCCGCTGGTTGCCTCCATGCATGCCTACTCTCCGCCCCTGAGTTATTGTCACAGCTAATTCTCAGTATCAATTTTAAGAGATGAGAACGCGCCGATTTTATCTGTACCGACGATCTTAATTCGTTGAACCAACGATCCTCGGTGACTATAGTTTATTGTGTGTGACGAATGGCAAGCTTTAACGGGTAGAATATCGTTCTTGTACTGATTCTCATATCGCATGTATATTCAAGTGACGCAAACAGTTTTATGCTCTGACCGTCTGCACGAATCGTTTAATTGGTACGTAGGTATCTTCACATTTTATCATGTTTGCAGAACAAAGTGGTAGGTATAAAATAAGTTGAATTATGATTTACATATTCATCCGTCCTTAAATCTCGAACGTAGATGTTCAGAACTGTCGCAAATCCGGTTCAATCCATATCGAAATTCGACGTTAAAATCTTTGTGCGTGACTTGTCACTGGCGTAGGAGTTCTGAAATGATAACACAGTAATGAATTATATTGTTCACAGCTCATACCTGATTATTCTTTCACTTGAACTATTCCAAGTAATAACTTTAGAGGTATTAGTTGTCTTCATTTTAATTGTTGAAAAATCCAAATCTATAGGTACCTTATAACGTGCAATTATACGAGAGGGTGTGTGAGAGGTGCGTCATTAGATTGGAGATAAAATCGAGGTTAATAGTTCTCCAATAGTTGGTGCTGTGGTTTTCAGGTCAAAGATTCGTAGCTGGTGCAAAGCATTGAAGCGAACTACGGGAGTTTCGAAATCACGAATTCTGAAAACGTTCTCCCCCGTAGAACTCAATAGGTGTCGTACAATGATTAACGTTAGGATCGTCGAATGTTTTTTTTTAAATCAATGATTCCTAATCGTTTCATGCGCTGACACTTTCATCGGTTCATACTTTTCGGAGCTTTCCTATAGCAGCTTGTGACAATTTGTTGCCAAAATACGAGAAGCCATTTGTTTGCTGGAGCCGGAGCCTCTACTGTGTAAGCACCGGTAATTTCATGTTAACAACTTCCCTGAAACTTCGTTGATATTATAAATCTACGTAGTCACGATGTTTGATTGTTCGTTGGTAATTGGGCCGTTAGAAATTCGTTTAAATTATTTATAGAAGTGTTAAACTCGACAATCGTGCAGAGGGTGCAGGTACACAAATTAACCCACTAACTGGTAGCTTTTTTAATTCGACTTTCTGTCACCATTACGCATATAAATGTTCCTGAAACAGTACCTACTTGAAAAGTTATACTAATGTGTTTCACGTTTTAAAACAAAATATTGCCCTCATTTTTTTTTTTCCTTTCACCCAGAATATACGTGATATACAATTTATAAATATACTCCTTGGATCGTAAATTCACCGAATTGCGAGACGAAATACAATTCACAAGGGTTCGGGAGCTAATTTACGAATCACATCTGTACAACTCGTCGCAATTATTTAAGCCACTCCGTGAACACGCATATTCTATTCACTCTGTTCTGATATACGATCACGTGGACATTTTCTGAACCCTTCTTGAGCATAGGGCTTGTCTAATACCTTCGAGATATTAGGCGTAAAATTAAACCAAGTACTGAAGAACTAGTTTACCGAATACAAAACTGTTTGAGAACTCATCATGATGGCATCAGCACATTTATAGGCAGATATCACTATAGAGCGAGCTAAATTTAAATGGATTCCGACACGAAGTTATTCATCGGTCATGTGAGATATTGCACGAGACCAGTCCTTGCATTAAACAGAATGTAACGATTTTACAATATAAATTGTAGAGTGAATCGCTGAATATTTCTCTGATATTAATACTGCTCGTTTGTACGTTTTCAAAATCGAATCAATCGATTGTCGAATTTCATTTCGGCTAGAGAAGAGTATTGAGAAGTAATCACCACGAGTTTCGAGGGTTGTGTGTCTGTATTTTGTTTGAGTAAGCAATCATAAACATAGTCGTTATTCAGTACGAGTAGAGTAACCATGGGGCTCAATGAAATATAGAAATAATATTTCTCTTTGGCTAAAACTGTCGAGGAAAATGGGAGAAAGTTTTATTTCAAAGCTGTGAAAACTAGAGATAAAGTGAAAGCTTTTGGTATATGACTAGCAAAAATAAGCGTCCGTGATGGCGTTCCTCATTGAATCTACGGTATGAAACTCCAGAGGTAAATTCAGAACATTCACAAATGTAGAAGGCGAAATAGCGGGAGCAATAATTACGGAAAACTTATTGGAAACGTTATTAGCTAGCGAAGTTAATGACTTCCGTGGTAAAATAATATTCTAAACGTGATCAATATTTATCCGGCAAATAACAGCCGCTCAATCTTACTTCAGGCAAGTATATCTTGGCCCCCAGAGTTTCCTACCCTTTCGACTTTTGGGGCGAGCGAAGCGCTCAGGCGAGCCCGATATCCGTGGGGCTTACAAAGCGAAGCACGTCCCCCATTAATAAGTCTGCAACACAGTCATTTATATCGGTCGGGTTAATAAAGTCCTGTACCTCTTATCAGAAAAATATTTCATTCAGACTATACAGCGTACCTTATCGCGCGAAGTACGGTCCGTGAATAGCCAGATAGGTACTGCGGCTGCTTTGAGAAAGGAAAAACTCTTACAAATGGCGTATCATAAGCCGACCAAGGGATATGCCGGCGTAGGTAGATACGAAGTGGATTAAGAAAGCTCGCAGACCCCACGGAATGTTATGGCTTTTAATGTAAATTTCGCCTGGTAGCAGTAGGTACGAGGAGCTTTTTATGAGGGAAAGAAAAGAAGAAAAAGAAAAAGAAAAAAAAAAAACGTCGCTAATCTCCGGTAAGTATAGTTCACGGAATTTTTTGTATTTTCTCTTGTATGAATGTGTAATTGCTCGAAGAAAAGAATTTTTACATTTTTATCATAGAGTGCGAAATCAACGTCTTCAGCTATGTGCTGATAAACGTCAGGAACTTGGATCCGCAGGAATAGCGAGACGTAGTTGCAAGCACACGATATTTCTAAGAAAGAGAGAGTAAATGAAATTTTTTCATCCTTTGTGAAGATGATCTCTATAGTCCTAGCCTGTTGGTGATTTTCACTTTTACCTTGAACAACTAAAAACATGTGGCGATATCGCGTCCTCCACCAAATACCTGGAAAATCGGTAACAAAATTCATACAATCTAGGCCCGCTAAAATACGGACGAGTGGCAGATTTACATCAAATAACAAAAAAAAAAAAAATTACAGTGTCGTATTGATCGGGCTAAAAAAGTATAGTTTGGCGTTTTTTATCGTTGGACTCTGTAAAGAAAAGGCAGTCGAGGAAGGTAGAGGCATGCAGCATGGTGCAGATACCAAGTCAAACTGAATCCTCTCTCGAGACAGTGATAATTCTTATTGTGAAGGCTTTGGATGTGCTGCAGAAGTGTTCGGAGACAACGGAAAAGCCTTCAGGAGAGGATAGGAAGTTACTATCAGCGATCGGCAATTCTGGAAACGCGCCTGTGTGCGATTTAGGTCGCGACGATTCACAGTTCCATTTCTGTCACACCTTTCGTGAAACGATTCTCAATTGAGACGCGACTAGATCAACAGCTTACTAAATTTGTCACCGTTCTCAAGCCTTGAAAAATCCCCAAAAAATTTCTCGAGATTTTCAGGCTGATTCCGAAGTTTTTATACCAGGAGTAAGATTTTGCCCTTCTGTCGTATTAGTTTAATTCAAATTGTCTCCAATGATAATATTTTGATTCATCTCTTGAAGGTATACCTAGACGAGGATGTTCTTGAGTAGAGATCGGGGATAAGAGGGACCATTTGGACAAACTGAAGGATACTCCAGGCGTCCCGCGGTTCGACTAATATCTTTGACGAACCAGGGAATTGAAATGCCTTGATCAAAATCGGTCGAATATCTGATCAAGCCTGTCTGTAACAGTCGCGACGTCGACAATTGATGCAGAAGTGTCAAAAAGTCGGATCATAATGATTCTCTGTATGTGTATGGAACTTCCGTTGTGACGATTTTCTCGAATTGAATCCAAAAAATGTGTTCCTCGAAAGTATGGGGCATAACTGATTAGATAACTGAGTATATCGAAAAAATGTTATAAATACAGCATCTTGTATCCAGGATCCGCTCATAACTCGCTTGGGTCAAGATTCACGTTGTTAAATAGTAAGCCAAACTCTTGCGCTGACTACCTCTGCGACCGGTTCAACAGTTACTGAACCATGCGCAATGAAATTTCAAATGGCTACCCGTTTCGCAATTCTTCATCAAATTTTGCTATACGTGAAAAAAGCTCAGCACCGTCAGGATTACTAATAAATTTATCAAATGTAAATCGCACAATAAAGGATTGTTGAGAAAATAATACTTCTTCAAAATTTCATATTACCAACCCCCCTAAGTCCCTTGATCAATTATGATCAAATTTGATACTGAACCAATCGACTGTTCAACGTGTTTGTGAATCACAGTATATTTCATAATCGGTCCACTGTTTTAAAAGTTATTGTATGGATGAACGTAAAAGCGTCTTGCGATACTACGTGAAACAGATAAGAATGTAGGGGATATTTTGATGTAGCATTTAACCAGGAACTGTGCAGAATGTGAATAGAAATTTTTAGCTTTTATGCTTGACACGGCCCACTACTGAGTGCGCTGATGCAATAACATGAATTCATAGTATTAGCACTGTTGAGTACTTTGAGAATAATTATATTGTCGGGTTGTCACGGTCCCGAGTATAATTTTTGGGCAGACATGATAGTTTTATTCGACATAGAATTATTCCTCGTACATGTAGATACGTGAACGGAACCCATCAATTCGGATCCCAAAATGACTTTTGAGATGATGATGCATTGCACGAGGCAAGCATTTGTCGTGATTTCGTTCCGCTGATTTCCGGTGGAATCTAGCGCTCCCACGGGTGCCAAATTTCATGGGAGTCTTGAATTCTCGAAAAGAATCGACCTAGAATAATTTCACCGATTCGATATAGTTTCTGAATTTCAATACGCGAACCCATCCTTCACGCACGACTGACTTCTCGTACGCGTAGTACTTTGTCTGCGTACATAATACCCATGTAGGTATATAACATACATATACGTGTTATATATACGGGCCAAAATTCATGTTGAACAAGACCGACGCGTTGACACATCTGCGCTCAGGATTACGGGATTAGATGCGCTCGCTTGAGACCGACAGATTCATCTCTATAGCCATACGTCTGCAGTGAATTCAGCGTGTCCGTACTCGAGTCATAAATAAAACGGGTGAATCGACGGCCGAACTTTGTGCGGAATTAATCTTGCCTAAGAAATAAGTGAGCCCACGTCTTTATCAAGAATACGAATAATATAATTCGATCCCAAGTTATTATCGACGGTAAAGTTGACGCAAGTATAAGTGAAGCCAAGTGGAAACATTTTGTTTCGAAGTAGATCGTAGTTTTCAGTTTATGGAAATTCATACTTGTCCATACGTCTCCTGAAGATGGATAGGCGAAGAAGTGGACAGGTAATGCACACGCTCAAACTGTCAGAATAGCATTATAACTGCATACACTTGGATTGAAGAACGCGTTTGGCGAGTGGCACAATGCAAACAGAAATAGAATATAGAAGAGGTAGATGCGTAGAAACGACAGCTCGTGACACGGCGAAGCTCGACTATGTTTGTGGAGCTCTTTGGTTGCTGGCCGATCTGCACTCCAGGTATGTTTGCTCGACCCATCATTTCTCCATAATGACGTTGGCCAGAGCCTTCCAGGTCGGAGGTAGCACAGTTGGGCAAGACACGTGCTGCAACGATAAGCCGGTGTTTGGCTATTTTATTGCGTACTGTGTTTTGCTTTATTTTCTGAATTCATATTCACGGTTTCCGAGTTACCAAGGATTATAAATTTTCCTCATGAGAATTGGTATTCGGAACACGTGTGTTCGAGAGTTACAGCAGGCTCGCTTTGGTAAGGACACAAATTAGCGTTGCAAGGTGACGACGAGACCGGGAGGCAAACTGTGCGCGATCCAAAATCGAGTTAAGAAAATTAGGTTTTAACCAAAGTTTTTCTGTCCAAAGAGCTTCAACGTAATTTGCGAGGTGCTGTTCCGGAGCTTTTTGCGACCACTGTTTTTCGTTTATTTTCATCCGAAAGACCAACGAATCAAGAAGAATCATCGAACTGATATAACTCCAGATACCAGTACCGATTTTTGGACGTACCGGATCAAAAATGTGGATTATGTTTATTTTACTATAGTGCCTGTCAATTTTATCATTCATATGGAGTCATGACTTGGGTTTTGCTCTTCTGATCATCATTTTCGGAATTATTTTATACGAGACTTGCAACACTGTCACTCCATTTTTCCAGCGAATACAATAATCGGAAATATCCAGACATACCTATTCATTTGCACAAGGGCTACTCTGATGTAGTTTCCTTGGTGCTATAAATTTTAATACAAGCACACGGCTAACGGAAACCGGATATTATTATATGTACCGGGGGGGGGGGGGGGGGGGGGGGGGGAGCGTATGGCCACTCCGTGCACGAATTCGCATAAACCAACAAACAACAAGTGGAAATTTCGCGCAAAGAGCCAGAAGTTTAGAACAACTCATCTTGGAGTTTAGTGCTCTAATTAATTACGTTAGGTGTGTCTGCGAATTTTCTGCTTTCATTATAAAGAATGGCATGATAATTATCCCATGAGATAAAACTGGCAAACTTTTGGTGACGGGTTAACGTGATACTAATTTAATATTCTTTTATTTCATTTTTAGAATAAAATAAGAAACCAGCTAATCTGTGAGTAAAACGAAGATCTTTATTTGAAAAATGTTCCCCAATGACAAAAGGTTTTGTGTAATGAGAATGTAATATCGGAGTGAGATAGTATGAAGAAAAAGAAAAAAACGCTCTGAGAAACGTTATAAACTTGGATGCATTAGCTATGATGAGATCTTTCCAAGGCACTGCATAATTACTTATTTAATTGGGTCGTAATGCCAATTTGGCGAGGGCCCAAATCTTTTCAAATTAGAACGCTACGGGATGAAATAGGATACAACAACAGAACGGAATGTGGAGGATGCCTATACCAACCCGCGCGCAATCATAGAAACACAAAGCGGCTTTATCGTTGTTGGTACGAAAAACGAATAAAACTCATTCAATAGAGATCGTTGAGTATTTCGACCATTCCGAACGGTGCGGGAACCGGACAGTCTGTCATTCCACTAAATAAAATCTATATCTCGCCACTAATTCCGTTGGTAACAATATGCTTTTGTGCGCCGTTTCAAGTGGAGCCAACTGATAATTAACGATCGACTTGTTAATTAATGAACGAAATCTCATTCAAATGGAAACAAAATTATACTGTCGAGTCATTATGGAGAATCATCGTGGTTGATAATCGATTGACGTTACGATTGAGTTTAAACCGAATTGCAGTCCGGAAAAGATCTTCGAAAGTTTCGTGCGAAGTAATTTCCGGCCAATTGCCAGCTATGCGGTGGAATGTAATTTCTTCAGCTGGTATACTAGATACGGATAGAAAGTTTCTGAAAGTATTGAAAAACTATGATTCTGAGGGAGATATCACATTCCTAGAATTTTCACACCGAGTTTTGACGCTCCCTTTCGCAGCCATGCAAGCGAAGAAGGACCACTCTATGTCAAGTGACGTCAGATTTTCTACGGTTCTCGCATCCTAATTAAGGCCCGAAAACTGTGTAACTGGCAGCCGAGGATATTTCGACGCAACCTCGTTATTTCTCGCAAAGAAAAGGAAAAGCAGAAACATGGGCGTCTCCCTGTATAATTAACTCCCTGAGGGCATAAAACGAAAAAAAGTAGTCCAAACGTTTGAGAAAGGCTTTTTTTTTTTGCCCATGAAGAATCCTGCCATTTCTTTACGCGAACTATATTCCGTGCATACCCATACGCAAGGGCTGGCGGGACAAATACGAATGATTTGGAATTCATCATATATAACAAATTATTAGCTATAGAATTCTAAAATTATGAAAAATATTTAATAAAATTATTGAGAGATACAATACCAATGTACTCATTATTATTCGAAAATACTGAAGAGCACAAGAATTGAATGCTCGAAATGGGAAATAAAAATCAATCATCCCCAGTTTCAACATGCCAATATTCACAATATACGCATGAATATACACTATACGTGCATTAATATATATAACTCGTTTTCATTTAGTTGGAATAATTGTCGGCAAAACTAGACTGCCTACTTTTTTCTCATGTTTGTTCAAACATTGTTACCAACTCTCGTAACAGGCCAATGCCATTTACGAAATCCCGGGATTCTAACATTTCGTAAAAAGTTTCACAAACTTGTGGAAAAACGTGGATTATGTTACCTCACCTCCAAGAAGAAGACTGGTCTTTCCCATGGCCACGTCTATTTTACTTGGGGTGGTAAGAACGGATGGAATAAACATTGTCGTACCTTTTTTTTTTTCTTTTCGCTAGCTTATCCAGCGAACAAAGATTTTTTTACCCATAAATCGCGTAGATGAAACTGTATGGAGCACGTACATGGAGGAAAAAATTCACAGGGTAATGTAATTCAAACAATCTCGTTTCTCGACTCATAGCCCCGAGGAAAACAAAAATATTTGAGTTTTCAATAAACAAACAAAAATGGTTATCTTCGGGAAATTGAACGTCTTATCGATGCGCCCTTTCAGTCTGGTTAACAATGTTTATTTTGAGCAATGTGGCCACTGGGCCTGAACCAATCAAAGGAAATAAACAACAAGTGGAGGCGTGCATTAATGACACAATGACAGGAAGCACAGCTGCACCGCAGGAGGCCCTTGGTCTGGCTCAACTCAACACGTACAGGGGTCCAGTCCGTAGAGTCACTCTATCCCTTGCTGGCACCCCGCACAGCTGGATACAAATTCAATCGGCCTCAGGATGATTATCCTTCTCGCACCTTTTCGGCCCTCTCCATTGCATCTTTATCCACGCATCTGTGCCTCTCGAAATCGGTGGATGCCTTATACAACGCCCACAATTGGTAACAATCACAACGATCCCATTCCAGGTGCGATTGTGTTGTTCTAATTAGAATCGCTACGCACCACTGGCCATTATAGGAACGAAAACCTATCTATTCCCAAGCACGCCTGCTGGCAACAGATTTTTGCAGGTGCAGACTCCTGCCCCTTTTAATTCTATTAGACTGCAAAATTCACCG
The DNA here is from genome assembly GCA_943736025.1 of Tenthredo mesomela. Taxonomy (NCBI): domain Eukaryota; kingdom Metazoa; phylum Arthropoda; class Insecta; order Hymenoptera; family Tenthredinidae; genus Tenthredo; species Tenthredo mesomela. The sequence continues at coordinate 15,014,930 of OX031016.1, read as the reverse complement.
ACGAATGATATTAATTGCATACCGGATTTTCATAGGTTTCTTCTCAAATCCATGCGATTGTGCCTATGCTTCAATCATCGATAGTAGATTATCACAAGCATTATCACGAGAGTCGCATCCTGATCTTTTTAATTGCCTACAGTCGATTTTTTCATACAGTTAATACGTACTTCGCAGTTGCGAAAATCAGGCTGAAAAATGAGAGAAGACCATGTCGAAATATGTTCAATTAACGAAGCGTCAAAGGAGTGTTATGTAAGTTACTTGTCTCTGTCTTTGGACTAAAGTAGTATATATTCTTCTATCGTTGAACCAGTGTCGCTTAACGAGCCTTCCTACTAACAGGGCGTGCAGCGCGGTGCCTCGCTGAAAACTTTGCTCGCTCGCGCAAAGCCTTGCCTTGTACAGATATACATCACGCTTAACAAGGACAAATGAAGGGGGCGATGTTTTTCATTGAGCCAAGCAGAGAGGAAACAGAGGCAAAGGGAGATGAAACCAAAAATAGCCTTTAGATATGCCCAGTTGTGTTAGCTGTTAGATTGCACACAGATTTTTATCAAAGTTACACGGAAATAACATTTTTCAAGAAAATATCGAATCGCACAATGTACGGACAGACGATACAGCGGGTTTTTATAGCGAGTAGCTATTCTCCGAAAAACTTGCCTGCTAAGGAAGTCAGTGATAACATTCGCAATTTTGACACTCAAAACAAAAATAGGGCACCTATTCCGTCAATATTGAGTTTCCGGTGAAAACTTTGATTCGGTCATAAACCACGAAGAAACTACCCTTGAACACAGGTGGTGGAATGGGTTGTACATAGTACATAGTACCGGCGCAAGGAACGAAAGCCAGCAGCGCTTGCAAATGAAAATATGAGCTCGTGTTGCGAGCGGTGAAACCCGGATATATACATCCATATATACACCGTATACTATGTGCCTACTATATACTAGACCACACCATAGACATGTATGTCCGGGTGTGCGTGTCTGTGTAGTCTTCTTCTTGGCTATATTGGATTTTCTACCATGAGTTTTCGTTCGCATTCGGAGCTGCTCGTATATTCTCGGTGGTATTCGGATCGAGCAACCCTCCACGGACCACCCTTACCAGCTTTGCGATGCTGTGTGCGTCGGCAGTCCTACAAAGCGGGGTTCAGAGACGAGTTCTGGCGGTTCTGGTGGTTCTGGCGGCACCGTCGACCCGGTCAGACGGGAGAGTTCGAATAGCCAGCAGTCTCCTGCCGCGCGTCGGGATGAACGGTCGTGTTGTTCGGGCACAGCCTCCCAGAGATCTTTATGGAACTAGATAAATTCTTTAGATGTTATTTAACGGGTCGTGTTTCATTCCCAGTCTCGTAATAATGAATCTTTTCAACAATTATCCCTGGCTTATTAACCAAGAAACTAAACTATATCTTCCATGAATCGGAAGAAGATTATTGTCGATGAACTACCCCTATCATCATAGAAAAAGGTTACTTTCAATCGCAAATTTTTTGCGCCTTAGTTTTCGAAGGTTCTGAGAGAACTCACGCAAGATCACGGGATTAATGCTGTCAACTTTGAATCGTCAAAGTTACGGGAAAGTTCGGGAGGATTTCAAGTTTTGATTCGGGCTTCAGGTATCTCTGGAAAACATTTCCTTCACAAAACGCAACGAGCCGAAAATGTTGGGCGTAACGAAAAACGGATCGTTATTTCTATTTCCTGGTAAACCGATCCTTCCTGACATCGGCGAGCAGAGCTTATGTCACTGATGCAGTTGACCCTTCAAAATCTAAACTCGAAACATTCATTACCGCAGTAAACTTAGCTCGATTTTCACCATAATAAACAGTGGGATTCAAGTCAGTTTTTTGAAAATTATGGTTTCGTTGGCTCTCAACATCAGGAGACATTTGAACGCCGACTGACATGGTGCGCGATTAAGTTACGGGATGCGGGAACTTGTGATAAAAATGATGATTGTTTGGGTGATCAGGATATTAGTTAGCTACAACACGGCAGTGTGCTTCGCGTTGTTTGCCGGGGATGCTACAGCCGAACCTCTGCGGTATGCTGCACCGGAAGATTGTGCCTGGCACTTGCATAATTCTGACGACGAAGTATCACTGACTTGTTCGCTTCGGTCGATCAACAGTGAGTTTGACACGACAAACTTTAGCCTGATACCGAGTGAGCATACGACGTCATTGAAAATAGAATGTAACTCGAGTATTCAAGCTAAAAGTTCACTGAGTGAAGGCAGCTTCGCCCACCTTCATAAACTTCGTGAACTTCATCTGGATGGATGCAAACTTGCCAACTGGCCCGCGGGCACACTTAACGGGTTGAGAAATTTGCGGATCCTAGCGATCAGGACACGAAATAATGATTACCCCGCCTTTAGTTTGGAACTCTTCCCCCGAGCTTTTGCAGTCACTCCTCAGATAGAAAAGTTAGATCTGGCCTCTAATAACATATGGTCCTTTCCGGATCGGCTGTTTTGCCCCCTGTCAGCTTTGGTATATTTGAACGTGTCCGGCAACAGATTGCAAGATGTCACGGAGCTGAATTTTCGCGAGATGAGTGAACCGCAGCCACAATCCTTGGTCGCAGACTCAGAGGAACCAGCGATGAGTGCCACCTCCTGTTCACTGGACATTCAAATCCTTGACGTGTCTTCTAACCATCTTATTGTACTTCCTGCCAAGGGATTCTCCACGCTGAGGCGGTTAAAGGAATTGCGCTTGGCGAGAAACGAGATCAATATGGTCGACGACAAGGCACTCTTTGGCCTTCGAAGTCTTGAGATATTTGATCTGTCAGACAACAGGGTTGTAGCACTGCCCGCTGAGTTGTTTAGAGATACGGCGAATACTATCACCGAAATCCACTTGCAGAATAATTCACTGAGTGTTCTGGCGCCCGGACTATTCGCCGACTTAAAGCAACTCGTCGCATTATATTTATCCAGGAATTCATTGACGAGCATTTGGTTCAGCTCCACAACGTTTTCAGGACTGATTAGATTGGTTCTCCTGGATCTGTCGAGAAACAAAATAGCAACACTTGAACCAGCGCTTTTCAAGGACCTTTATACTGTACAGATTATGAATTTGCAAAACAATGAGCTTGAAGCTATCCCTGCGGATACATTCTCACCTATGAGCAACTTGCATACCCTGATACTGAAGAATAATCGTTTGTCATACCTGGATGCATATTCTCTAAACGGGTTGTTTGCGCTCTCTTTATTGGCCTTTGACTCTAATCAACTTGAGGGAATACATCCAGACGCTTTCCGAAACTGTTCCAGTCTCCAGGATCTAAATTTATCGGGGAATAATTTAGACGCTATTCCGGCAGCTCTCAAAGACATGCGAATGCTTCGAACTATAGATCTTGGAGAGAATCAGATAAAGAGTCTAGTTGATCCAGGTTTTAAGGGTATGTCTAGCTTGTACGGTTTGAGATTAATTGGAAATGAAATAGCGAATGTTACGAGAACGGCGCTCGCCGAGATGCCAGGCTTGCAAATATTGAATCTTGCAAGGAATAAAATCGAGAGGGTAGAGAGTGGCGCCTTCTCGGGGAGTCCAGCGCTTCAGGCTGTTCGTCTTGATGCGAACTTCATTCAGGACATTGGCGGAATATTCCTGAACGCTCCGGGTTTACTTTGGCTGAACGTCTCCGACAACGCAATAGAATACTTCGATTACAACTGGCTTCCGCGAGGATTACAGTGGCTCGATTTACACAAAAACGAAATTTCTGATCTCGGTGTTGCCCCACCGGGACTTCGGCTTCAAACCCTCGATGCGTCCTTTAATAGAATCACTAAAGTTCCAGCCAATTCTTTACCCGAATCTATAGAGTTACTCTTTCTTAATGACAATCTAATCCACAACGTTGAACCGCACACGTTCGTGGCGAAGGTGAACCTCACCAGGGTCGATTTGTATGCAAACCAAATCATTAGTATGGAACTATCGGCGTTACAGCTAGCTCCAGTACCAGCCGATAGAGCTTTGCCAGAGTTTTACGTCGGTGGAAATCCTTTCCAGTGCGACTGCACCATGGAGTGGTTGCAAAGGATAAACGCGTTAACTTTGCGCCAGCATCCAAAAGTTATGGATTTGGCATTGGTGTACTGCCGGCTTCCTTATGACAGACGAAAGTCGTTTGCACCCCTACTAGAGGCATCCCCGTCGCAGTTTCTCTGTACCTACAAAACACACTGCTTCGCCCTATGCCACTGCTGTGACTTTGATGCTTGTGACTGCGAGATGACTTGTCCAACAAATTGTACCTGTTATCACGATCAGTCCTGGTCAGCAAACGTAGTGGATTGTTCACGATCTGGGTACACCATTTTACCTGGAAGACTCCCTATGGATGCGACAGAGGTATACCTCGACGGGAACGAGTTCGGAGAGCTGACCTCTCACGCCTTTATCGGACGAAAGAACTTACAAGTTCTGTATGCCAACAACAGCAACATCGTGGCAATACACAACCACACGTTCAGTGGACTCAAACGATTGATTGTTCTACATCTTGAAAACAACAAGATCGTAACCCTGAGAGGCTCAGAACTGGCGGCGTTGGTGGGTCTCAAGGAACTGTACTTACAAAATAACCTGCTCGTTCATATCGACAACGGGACCTTCCTTCCACTCGGACAACTGGAGGTTCTGCGACTAGAGAACAACCGGCTCGCCACGTTCGCAGTGTGGCAACTCGCGCAGAACCCTTACCTGGTGGATATCGGCCTCGTGAATAATCCCTGGAGCTGCGAGTGCGGGTATTTGGGCCGCTTCAGGGAATGGGTATTCATGCACAAGGCTAAGATCAGTGATCTAGCTCGCGTCTCCTGTGCCTTGGGATCGCCCCTCGGCATTCACGGAAATGCTTCCGTGATAAATTGCGCTGCGTTGTCCGGTGCTACGCCTGCCATCGAGACACGCCCTTTGGAAGGCTATCTTCCTCTGCTTCTAGCTACTGCGGCACTGTTCTTCGCACTGATTGGACTTCTCTGTGGTGCTTTGAGACATAGACAGACCCTGAGAACATGGGCTGCTAGCAGGTGCGGTCTAAGGGCGTGTTACAAAACCGCAGCCTTCGAAGAAAGCGACAGACCCTTTGACGCCTACATCTCATACTCGGCCAAGGACGAGGCATTTGTGTCGAGGTCCCTTGCCCCGGGTCTTGAGATGTCTTATCGGCTGTGTCTTCACTACCGCGATCTTAGCTCGGGTTCGAGTGTAGCCGACGCCGTCAATGAAGCGGCTGATTCCTCGCGACGAACCATCCTTGTCCTTTCGAGAAACTTTATCCACGGTGAATGGGCGAGATTCGAGTTTAAAGCCGCTCTGAGAAGCATCCTTAGGGACAAAGGCCGCTCCGTTATCTTCTTGTTGGTCGGTGGTGTCAGTCCGCAGGATCTCGACTCGGATTTACGTAAGCGAATTGCTTCGCACACGGTTCTTGCCTGGGGCGAGAAACTCTTCTGGCAAAAGCTCAGATTTGCTATGCCGGATCCACCCGCGTCCCTGGTTACCCTAGACAGAGGACTTCCTCCGCCACCACTACCTCCACCACCGCATCACCTATGGGCGTAGCGGATGTTTCAATGCAGGTGAGTCTCGATACAAATAATCTAAACTCAATGTAGTTACTAGATTTCATCCCCCTGGGAAACAGCGATGTCGAATTCCGGTATTATCGGCGCACCTGATTCCCTGGTTCAGGTTTAATTGACAAAAAGCCTGAATAAATTTCTAATCGATTATCATATCGTACAACCGTTGTCTCAACTTCGGTATTATTCCGTAATCAACTAGGAGTCGGAATTCAAATTCTCAAATCTTCGTTCAGGCATACGAGATTAATCCACCACATAGCTGCTACATATCACTAGCAATTCATCCTAGTTCTATTCGCCAAGGTATACAGAGCTGAATGTGCGTGACTTACGAGTCTGGTGAATAGAACTTGGGCGAATAGCCGCTGTATAATTGCGATAAATCTTGGCCAGAACGGATGACTGCACCCGCTTGGCTCATAAAATACTAACAAACTAAAGAATATCATCAACGCTGTAGTAGGTCTGACGAAATGCGTAGACTACTATGCTGTAGATATCGGATGCGAGCTTCTATAAAGTCATTCGCGATAAAAAAAATTTTGCGAAATTTGTGAGATCATATCTTAAGCTGGCTTTCACGGGTTTACAAGGGTCCAACAGTTACAAAGGATCACGTGGTTAAATAAGGCAATTTATCGAGGTCTTACGACCTTAGTCACCCAGGTTGTCCTCTATGTACACATGGGCTAACCTCCATTTACCCAAGCGTGATCGTCGTCTCAAAGACCATCACCATTAACTAAACTCCTCTGACTCTAAGCTAAATGATATGAAGTATGAAGTCTTGAAAGGATACCTGTATGATGCTCCGATATATTTAAAGACCCTTTGAGAGATGGTGCTCGTCGAGTGTTTATACCTCGAAAATGAAAAAGCGGCGTGCTTTGGCTACCAAGCGCTTTAACCAATGCCTGACTCGACTAATTTCACGAGGAAAATTGTAGCATGCAAATTTGAGAAGTCTCAAGGCGCTGCGCGGTCGCTCGACAAGTCGGAAGACGAGAAAATGTGAGATTGTCACTGAATGTACGAGTGGAAGTGGGAAGAGAGGAACGGTGAAGTTGAGCGACAGACTGGGATGTGAGACTGGAAATTCTACTAACTGTCTCTTCCAGAACAGGGTGCGTGTTGATGGCTCCACCTCTCGATTGGGCTAAGAAGTTGGCTGAATAATAAACCATTTCCGTAGAATATTTTCACCTTTTCCTGGTGAAACAATGGAATGGGGGATGGCGTAAAGCGAAGTTTTTTTTTTTGTTTTTCCACAAAGTTAGTTCGCGTATCGCAATCAATATTTCGATCACACCACGTCCGCGTCAAAGCCGAGGCCGCCTCTTTGTGCCGAGGCAACGCATCGAAGAATTACCTTATCCAGACACTGATTAGGTTGATCAATGGCGCGCCTGACGTGCGTGTTGGCTATGAAGAATGGCGCATAAATTATGCCTTGCATCGGTTGAATGATATCACAACGATTCGTCAGTATTAATTTAACCTCTTCCGCGCTGAGTATCTGATGACTTTGAAATATCATCGAGTGACGGAATGTTAATTATAAATCAACGAACTCTATGAGCCGTCCATCATGTTTCGACTGATTGCAAGAAGGCACCAGCTCTCTGGGTAATACACGAGGAAGATTTTTTTTCTTCCTCCGCAGGTAAGCGGGTTATTTGAACGCGGTCGCCGGCTTTATTTTTTTAAGCCAGTAGCTTTTATTTTCGAAGCTTTTGCACGGTAACGTTCAACCCATTATGAGGTAGGGCTTTCTACTAATAACGCTTTTTCTTTCGACGCGTTCAGACGCCCACGGACCCTACATAAGCTCTGAGGGAATTTTTGCGATCCAGTAGACGAAGGCCTGCAATGTAGCAGCCACTAACTTGTCTGCGGTCTCGTCTGGTGGTTAAAAAAAAAACTTTGAACAGCGAGGCTATATGGGTAATAGTCTCTAACCGTACGAATGAATTACAGAGATTGAGAGACAGGAAAAAAAGATAAGACGTAAGAAACGAAATACTTCTTACGTATACGTAAATTTAGTTTAGCTGCCCCTTTATTGCGCTGCTCTCGCCAAAAACAAATCCATTCGCTGGGGTAGATTGGGGTGGATTCTGCCGGATTCTGGATAAGCTCTAGGGAAAGTCCCACCGAGCATTACCCGCACCCATAATGCATCTTGAGACAACAAAGATTGCGTTAACACACTGAACCGAAAGTGCGAGCCAGACTCGTTGAACAAAGGGGTTCAGGGGTTTAGGGAATAATAGAGTTTATTTTTGTTACTGTGGCCTGCCGGCGCGGCGTAAAGAGACTCTTGGGATAAATTGGCAAACGTACGATATTCCGACTGATAAATACAATAAACTCCTAAAGTATCTGAAACTTTCTTTATTGCTAAAAGAGCGTTGTACATACGTTAGTAAATTTGATTTACGACTGTATGTTGGTTGCCATACTGTACTCGCGGCAAGGCTATGGCTGGATAAGAAATAGTAAAAGCAAAATAGACTGAGAATAAAAATAATAAGAAAGAAGATGGCAGGTTGGGGAAACTCGCACATTCTGCTTCGTTGCATAATTCCAAAATAATTTTTAGTCATCTGGCATTCTTTCGGTACAAGTTTAGAGAGGGGTGAAACGACCGGAATATCTAAAAAAAAATAAAAATAAATAAAAAAAAAAATAAAAAAAAAAAAAAAACAGATGACGCACACACCATTGAGCTCCGAGACGATTGATTCGTTGAAAAAACATTCGACAGAGTGTTAACGTTATTTTAGGTATAGTTCAAACGTTTGCGGGATATCGTCAATCGCATGAAAGTGATTTTCTCAAACATTTTCGTGGCGGCATTTCGTGCCTCCGTGGTTATATAATGGTTATTAATTAGATTTAATCCCCTATTTCACGGTGTCCTGATTATTGTTAAAATAATGTCGACAGACGACAGTTTTGGGGCTCGTTTGATATTTCTCTGGCGTAAAATTCGGGTCGCCCCTGAGACTAACTACCGTTGTGTCGAAGTCAAATAAAGCCATTACCCTGCTCGAGAAATCTCGTTTCTGGTGAACCCTGCAAAAATTAACTTTGAAATTTATCGTAGCAACTGTAACACCATTACCGCGGCTTCTCATTGCTCTTCTCCCCCCTTGAGCCTTCCTGGTCCTCTTTGCCTCGTCCCTGGCGCCGCTGTATTATTTTATGAATATTTCGCAATAAATTTACTTTCGTGGGAATCTGTGAGTTAAAATATTTTTCAAATTATTTTCTACTCTCTACGACAGCTAAATATATGACTATGAATATATGCTTCAGAGTTACTCAGTTCATTAAAGTGGTAAAAGCGAATGAGCTGCAATTCCGCATGGCTTCATTCATTACAGACTGTTCGATTCATTTCCTAAATTACGAATAACAATTTAGCAATTTATGATTACTACAGATTAAGTAGATAAGGCGATTAAGATTACGTATACGTAATAGGATAGCCCAGAGTATTTCAAGTTCAATTGATTTCTAATTATTTCTATGCTCCTTATAATTATCTCAGTACTACCTATGATTACGTGCAAAATTCGGTGCGAATTTCATAAATGCGGTTCAATATTCGAGATGTCTTCACTGCGGAGTTTTTTTTTTTTTCTTGCAAAAGTTCAAAATTGTTTTCACTCGGTGAAACCAACGCCGACTATGAAGTTAAAGGATTTAAGTTGAAAAATTCTTGTTGGAAAAAGTTGGGGCGGCCGCCAGAATCCGAAGGCAGGATCAGTTGTGCCACTGCTATGAAGTGAAGATTTAATCTATCAAGTACATAACGTGGCTTCATATCCGATGACTTCAACATTTTCATTCTGATCTGCAGGTACTTTATCTGATGAATTTAGTCCCTTTTATAACATCTTACTGACAGTATTAAGTTACCGTACAGCATAAGTTTCACCATATTTGTTTAATAATTCTTATCGACTTCAAAACTGCAACGTACCAACAACGTGCTGTTCGCAATCGGTAAACCTTTAATAATTGTAACTTTTATAGTGGCTATACTAAACCATATTAAAACCGACCATTTGGCGGCCTTTATATGAACCGTTTTATTGCTGCCAATGAGATAATGTTCCTGGGATAGAACGACCGCACAAAGCGACCTCTGGTTACATACTTTATTCATTGAAATTAATCGTTCCCTAGTTACAGGCGTATTGTCGAATAGAAAACACACCAGTCGAATAGAGCGTAGTTTAGATTAGAAAAATGAAAGATATAGGATAACTGGCATTTTTATCGAGGGCTCGTTGGCACCCCTGTGGTGAACTTTGACCGAGGGGTAAATGGTATGGATGCAACGACAGATGGTCACCAACGAGGAACCCAACTATATGTCTCTGTTCGATGAAATATCTACTCTTCTCGGTTTCACGAGCTTAGCTTAACTTCTATGCTCAGCAGGGTTCCACGACAAAGACTTGAACTTTAACTACAAATGTATTGCTGGATGGTTCTCAAGCTATTTAGCCACAGATATGCGCATGGACGAATAGAAGAAATACATTCAGACATAAGGCTTCCATACTTTATTGAATTTTATAATCTTCGAAAAGTTATGAGACAAGTTTCAGCCAAGTAGGACGTTTCCTAATAGAGAAATATAGAAAATTTTACTGTTATATAACCACCAGAAAGAATAAAACTAAAGAACGTGCAGGAGGGTCTCATACCCCCGCGTCTGAAGAGCCAGGGCCAAGAGAACGGCAAAAGAGAATAGAAGAGACGTGAAAAAAAAGGGGAAATAACGTTAATATGAGACACGCGTGCCCGAAGAGAAATAAAAGTTTGTTCATAACGCGCTTGCGGGCTTTCCGTGTGCTCAAACGTGCCGACAGTCTGGTAGTGGTAAAAGGTTTTATCCGCCGTTAAGGGTAACTCTGTTTTAAAACTTTTACTCGTTTCGATACAATTTCTAATAATTATCAAAGTTGCAGTCGACGACGGTTCTCGCGATTCTACAGTTCTCCGTTTCGCGGTTCACGTTTAATCTCGCTACTCAATTCGAACTCTTCTTCTTCTTCTTCTTCTTCTTCTTTTGCTTCGACCAACTTGAATCCATCTCTATGATATAGTCTGACGTTGTACAGGCGCAAAAAGATGCATCAAGTGTCCACATTACAGATCAGTCAGGGATAAATAAGGGGCGGATGTGGGGGATAGAAATACCTACATGTAGCTGCAGTAACGTGGAACGTATGGAGCCCATGAAATATGACGCATCGCTCGACAGAGTCCCTGCTGGGTGCTTATCGCTACCTGAAGTAATAGGACCGTTTATTTAGATAATGGCGATTTATGGAGCAGCGTGTCGAGATTATCTCGTCCAAGTAACGAGGGGCACTGGGAGCCATCGTTGAACAGAGAGTGACTATAGGCTACTGGAATCTTCTCACAGTGAGGGAGAAACTCAACTACTCGTCGATCACTCTCAACGCATTTCCGAGACCTGCTGGCCTCCCCAAACACCCCTCACCTTTTTTTTTCTTAAAGAAATGTGTACCACGCTGTGCTTTGAATCATTAAAACCCCAGGACGTCGTTCTAGGAGTAAGGATATATACCTGAGATGAGTATACGCGTAGGTATATACTTATACTGATATTAAGACTGACTGTGTGCTGAGTTCAGGTCGTATTATTATGGTGCCACAAGTAGATTGTCCAAGAGAATGAAAGCTATCAATTGGCAATAGTTAGATAAAAAAGCAATTGATTTTTTTCCCTTCAAGATGAAAAAACAAAAAAAAAAAAAATCAAAAAAAAAAAAAAAAAAAACAAAGAACAACGAAATAGGATGAAAGACTTGAAACATTTCTTCTCATATCGGTGAGAGAATCTGATATTTCTGACAGAAACCAGTAGCGCACACCGGTAACGAGTAGGTAATCGGATGCACTCTATTTCATACAGTCGTATGCACGACGTATTATGTACCTACATACTACGTTTGTTGCACGGTCGTATAAGTAGCGTGAAAATGAAGTCGCGTACGAGTACCTCGTTTAATTGAAAGATATGGTCATTAGTGAGAAAATACAACTTTACACGCGTGAAACGATATCATTTATATAAATCATTTGCGTGGGTAGTAGTAGGAAAGTGTCCCGTTTATGATTACGCTGGTGTGTCGTTAGCCCTGATCCTTCAGGTGAACCCTTTAATATGAGTATTTTATCGAAGCTGATGCTTTACAAAGTTCTGCAGCAGCTCGATCAGCTTCATAATTATACACCGATATGTTACATGCGGATTCGACAGGCGATCGATGAACTACGGTTTATTTTCCGAATTAATAAAACTAATTTTCATCATCGAATCAATACACTGTTATTTTTTTAGTTAATTATAACGGTAATGAAAATATATTTCGGTTGAATAAACAAATAGAGCGAGATACAGGAAAGGCTTACGTACAAACTCCGTCATACCTGTAAGTGAATTAGTTTTGTAATAGATTTATGCATATATATGCGTACTAGCTGGGCCGGAGAATCGACCGTCGTGTCGCTTCGTCTGCAAAGCAATCAGGCTGCTAACGCAAGAGGTGAAGGCCCGCGTAGTCCTAGCGTCTGCTTTGATCATATAACTGGAAATTGCAATTAAGCAAATATTATTGTAACTATGTACCTATGTCCATATAAACAGTATATAGCGAAATCGCGGTCTCGGACGGCAAGGATTCATGTGGCATCAAGAACTGAACATGTGGACAGCGTGAATGTTTGGTGGGTGCGGCGCCAGTTACAGATGTGCAGTCAGCTTCCCGTAAAATCCGCATTATGGGGAAATACGGTCCGTACGCAGCCTGCCACCTAAATCAAACGTGTTCCTCCCTTCACCCCTCTAGCTCACACCCGCAGCCACCATTTATTGATTTTTGCAGAGTGTCACGCTTCATCTCCGGCCTATCTTCCTATATTCGAATAATGTACATATTTTACATTTCCTCGAAAGTTCAGAATTTTGTCTTCATATACCAATATACCTTATAGACGCAGACAAAAATTGTGACCCAAAAACGATGAGCCGAACATCGTTACTCACATATAGGTATTCTTTAGAGATGCGATCTATACTGGCTATTCGGATGTGAGATTACGAAATTTTAATAAAAAAGATTAATTTGACAAATAGATTCAATATTATATCGTCGGCGGGTGAAACAGAGATAGATTTAATGATATAATGATCCGAGATCTAATTTCATCAAGGGTTCAACCGAGGGTATATCCAGGTAAAACTTTACTGACTAAATGTAACGGCAAATTATAATGAACCTCCATTAATACTGTATTAATTAAATTTACGAACTGAATAGACATAGGTACCTATACATATATACGGAGCGATTCTGTGCATAGTAACGCGCCTAAAAGGTAGACAGACAGGAAACGCCTGCATTGAGCAGCTCAAACATCGACGATTGGTTTTTATTTACCACGTAATAAATAAAACCCAATCGTAGATGTTTGATCTGCTCAATGCAGGCGTTTCCCCCTCTGCCTTCCTTTCAGGCGTGTTACTTTCCACAGAATCACTCGGTACGTATGCGGGTGTGCGTATCATTTCGTAACTCTAGCGGATATTTTACAGATA